>OMLM01016231.1:10882-21604 GCA_900302695.1 Helostoma temminkii | reverse complement strand
ATGTACCTAGCCTACATGTAGTTCATTACTCCTCAACACTGTTATCAGCAAGCATTAGCACGTTGTGTTTACAAGTATAACAATTTAGCTGAATGTTAGAAACCCCTTAGTTCAGCTAAATATTTTCATGGAAAACATATGTGACATCAAATCTTTGAACGGTAGCGTAGTGAGTAGCACAGCACAGATACTCAGATACTCAGTCCCTCTTATCTGTAATGTAGGCTACTTTTTGTTACTTCTTTTGTTATTAACTTAATACTTTGTAGTTAAGGTTCTTTTTAATCTAAAGTCCAAAAAGTAACACGTTGACATTACCTTTATCTTATAGCAATACAGAGTCCATTGTTGGCAAATGGTCCATCATAAACATTTGAAGATTCTCAGCCATGACAGAACATGGTCATCTCAAAAGGTTTTGTTGAGTTTTGGCATCCTACAACATAATTCCCATGTACTTTGCATTAACATCTCCGGAGCATCCCTGGATGTGCAGTGCCACACCCCCAGCACCGTTACCGCAGCAGCAGCGGTGGTGTGGTCATGTGACGCCTGCATTTCCGACACAACAATACAACGCTAACAGTCTGGATTTACACTCCCACTCTCCCCCTCACGCCTTGCTCTCGGTATGGCGGACGGTGAGAGGTCCCCTTTACTATCAGACCTGGGAGATGGTGCTCTTGGCAGCGGTAATGGCGGGTTGTCTCCCGGTGCTGGGCCTTACGGTGTGCCCAACAAACCACCGAGTGAGTATCCATGGTGCTCTCTCCTCCACCCGACTCCAGCACGAATTAGCCTAGCTTACATTAGCCTCCACTGACTGGGCATTCCGGTTAGCATGCTAGCGCATCTGTGACAAAGAACCGGCTTGTTGTGCTTATGTTTTAACAGAATATTATGTTAGCTTCCAAAGTATATCTTTATTTTCATTTCTGTCTCATAAAACGTAATTCTTTACCATATTGATGTGTAGCACAGGTTTAAAGCAATCAGCTGTGTGCTAACTAGCTAACCTAGCACCCGTTATATTTGCTTGACAGTTAGCACTAGTTAGCACCGGCAAACCTTTCGCAAAGCTTACATTTTGCAGTTGTGTTCTCACTAAACTAGATTTTATTCACGCTTAATGACACAAATTATTGTATATATTTTGACTACCGAGTGGTTCCTACTGTACTCGCAAGCTAGATAACGTTAATTGTATTGCTTAGGTAGCTAGCTAGCATCATAGAAACACCTGATTTGATTGGCATATAAATGAGCCATTTCGGAGGCCACTAAGCGAGGCCGCAAGAGAGAGCTGTGGCCAATGGGAGCTCACATAGGGCCTGTCTAAACAGCATAATGGAAAAGGCATGAGATATGGTTCTTAATTGTGTTTTTATTCCCTCAACATCTCACAACACGTTCGTTATCTTTCAGCTCGGGTAGTAATGTTGTGTTGCATCAGATTTCAAGACAGAAGCCAAATCAGCTAATGTACTTTGTCTTTCTCAGACCAACACTTAGTCTCGTATTGTTAAAACAGGCCCAGTTCAACATTCCAGGAGTGTTTTTCTTCTAAAGCTCCCTTCAGTTGCACTCGAGACCCAATCTTATTATCTTGTTAGTTATAACGTAAGAGGTTACTTGTCATGGGAATTGAGGCCCTTTTCAGTCCATTGCCAACTCTTGTTATAATGTCCTTTTAACAATACTAAATTTGTGCTCGTGCTCCTTCAACTTTTCATTGTCATTAATTTTTTTCTCCTTGTCTTTCCCCTTGTTAAGGCTTTCCTCCATTCCCCAGCCCAACTCAGCCCTCGGTGCTCTTAGGGGAAGACCCTCCGCCCTACTCCCCGCTCACTTCCCCCGAGAGCGGCAGTGCTCCTGTTATCAGTTGCAGGGTGTGTCAGAGCCTCATCTCTGTGGAGGGCAAGATCCACCAACACGTGGTGAAGTGTGGGGTCTGCAATGAAGCCACGGTGGGTTTCCTAGAGGAATTTGTACACAACACACGTGCATAAATATTGGGCTTCTATTAAAGGCTTGTTTCACACACACAAACAGCTTTACAGACCTCTATTAGTGTCTACTCACATGGGAGTTCTGCCATTATTTAACCTTTTCTAGATTTAGGGTATGTGTCCCTAAGAACTAAGCCCTCTGCTCCAATACATTGGAATTGAGTGAAATTTTACCTTTTGTGGGCAAGGCAATAAAAATCAACACCAGAGACATTATCCTCATTACTCTGGATAATCCAGCACTCACAGCGAGGTTACTAACAGGCCCTGTAATCGCTATGAATATGTTTAGTACAAAGTAGTTTAAGTATAAGTATTTTTGTAGCTTAGGTGAACCCTCCCTTTAAAGCAACTGTGAATCATATTTTGATGAAAACATCTATAAAATAAGTTAAGGTGTCTGTCAGTGTCTACTCTGAGCACTGCTCACCAAGTATAATTTGAATATGTATAACAGCAAACAGGTAAGACTGGAAATCATCATGTGAGTGTGATGTCAAAAAAATCTCAAGATTATCTCTTGTAAAGGTGTTATAGATCATGCTCTTAATGGGCTGTGCTAATAGTTTTACTTATAAGAATGCAGTGTTAACATTATTAATGTTAACAGTGCATAATTATATCTCATTCATCCTGTGATGTCTTCATGTTACCATTGTTATGTCTTATCATTAACAAAAACATGTTTTGCAAGCTCTTTGCAGATATGTTTTTAAAAGATGGTTTAGTATGATGGATTGATTAAATTAATTTGTTGTAAGAGAATTGTTTAACAGGAAAGTGGGATGAGGAGTCTGGTTGATAAGATAGAAATATCTATTACATAGATATTACATGTACCAGTGAAGTTGTTCTACCTCTTACAACCTCTAGCTGTACTGTGATATGGTGAGACAGCCTTACTTTACTTACTTATGAAAAGTTGAACACATGACAGTAAATTTAATTTCCAAGTTTTAATCATCTCTCTGACCACAGTAAAGGGATGTGATGATTGGGACAATGTGGCACTTATACTGATGATAGCACAGCATGTAATTGCAATAGCCATCACTGCCACATTCACTGGTTGAGAGGGTTCCACAAGTGTGCATCACTAGCGATGCGTATTAGGGGCAGATGGAAGAAGAAGTTTGAAATGTTTCCAGATGTACCCATGGGCAATATGAGGAAATTGCAGACGGATACAACATATGTAGATGTACAGAATATATGGATTCTTGGCAACAACCTTATACCAACATGCAGGTGAGGCTTTCTGAATAGGTGTCATAATATTATAGAAGTTGCAGAAGTGTTAAGACATAAGTATAGCTCAAGATTTGTGCAGAAATGTGGCACAAGGCAATATCTGAGGGGCAACAATTATTTCTTCTAGTTATTTCATTCCTATCAGTCATTTGTGTCAGCCTGGCTGTGTATTATATGGATATATCAGACATATTGTGACATAGGCAACAATGTTGAAACATTATCACTTATTTGTTTAGCAAAAATGTCTCTATTACAGCAAATGGCAGTGAAGTGGAGCATGTTTTTGTCGAAGCCATTAGTGCTACACGATTAATCTAATTGTAATTGCGACATCAAGGCTGAACCTATGGTTTGTTTGCATGTACTTTGCTTGTTATCTACAATAAAAATAAAATAGTATAATGATATAATAAGAAGAAGTTGATCAGTCAGTCTCTGTTCAAGTAGCAGATTGTGTGGTCACATGACTTTACAGTATGTAGTGATGATGACTTAGCAACTTTGTTTTAAAAAAGTGACCAGCAACATAGTGACTATTTGGGCAGTATAATTAATGTGATAATAAGATTTTCTTTTTTTACCAAGATAAAAGTAATCAGCATCAACACTGACCCCTGCCTATGTGTCAGTGATTTTAATAACTCTAAATGGCTGCAAATAGATAGTTGAAGAATATTATTGCATCCCTCCCTGTAGTGCTGATATAAACCTACTCCTACAGCAACAGTAAGTGAAACTGATAATAGAGCAGGAAGCACACAGGGCTGAATGTGATCTGGTTATTCAGAGTTTAATGATGCAGTAAGAGACCCTTCAGCAGGACAGACAACAGTCTAACAGCAGGATGTTATCTTAAGCCCAGAGGAACAGTGTAATTCATATTGTGCTAAAAGACAGATTAAAGTTTATATTCTCTCTGCAAGTTCAAACAAGGCATGACTCTTCTTGTCCTGCAGTATTATTTGACCTAGGAGATTACACAAAGTAACTTGCTTGGTAAATGCATGTGCTTTCTTCTTTGTAACAATATAATAGTATAATTTGACGTAAGGCAAGCCAGTTAGTTTGAGCCACTATATCATTTGTGGATTTTAAATACAGTTTTGTAAAACAAGTACAGAAGTCTGTGGGACAGTTTCTTTTCTAATACAAGTCTGTGCTAATTCTTTTTTTGTTTTGTTTTGTTTTAAAGATTTTATCCCTATTTTCTTCTACATTGACATGAATGTGTATAATCTTCTGGCTTTGCATAGCTCCTCTAGATTGCCCCTACTGCATAGAGTGCACTTGATGCTTCCTGCGTCACTACCAATTGTAGCTCGTCTAGCACTGACAGCATCCTAACCTGGAACTACAGCACAGCCACTTCCTGTACCTCACTCCATCACATAGTACTGGTTAATTCTCATCCATCAAGAATAATTGGCTTGTTATCTACTCCTGTTCTAATAGTTGTTCTGCTGTCTGCTTATCTCTTCTTCCCGTGTGTCTCTGTCTCCCTCTGCAGCCCATTAAGAATGCCCCAGCAGGAAAGAAGTACGTTCGCTGCCCCTGCAACTGTCTGCTCATCTGCAAAGTCACTTCCCAGAGGATCGCCTGTCCACGGCCATATTGGTGAGAAATTCTTAATCTGTGTGTCTGTCCACACAACTGTGAGACTACAGGAACACTCTATGTCTGTGTGAAAGAGAAACCAAGCAGGGGAAACAAGGTGCAGTGGGAGCAGCAGTCCCTCAATTAAAGCTGTGCTCCCAGCACAGTTTACATGTAGTGCTCAGTGAGCCGGATGAGGAAATAACAGCCTCATTAGAACAACCGCATCATGGATTTCACTTCTGTGAAGTAGCAAGTAGTATGAGAGGTGCATCTGTATGGGTAATATTCAGTATGAATTATGTGTTATTTTTTTGTCTATATTTTATTCAGGCATGTGAATTATAAGAGTTAATTTTTAATTTCCAATCTGCATTTAGTAGCTAAAAACATCACAAAGCCCATACAGAATGTAACAGTTTTAATTATTCGCTAAATTCCTGCGGAGTACCTACCACTCAATGTATACATTGCAAATTAATTTAATATGTTGTAATATAATAAGCAAGAAAATGATTTGTTCAGTTCGTAAGGAAAAGATGACAGGGTTGTTTACATTTCTAATATAGTTTGGGAAAGAAAAGTCTGTGATTCTTTCTGTCAGGAAGTCTTAACAAAAATCCACACACAGGTAAAAAAGATGCCGGTGTATTTGGACTGTAATACACACACACACGCAGAAGGGTGATGTCAGTCACTGAAAATGCACAACTTTGGCAGCTCATCTAAGCATCATGCAGGAAGCTGCTGCAGTCTAGTGTAATTGCTTAGAAAGATAAGGGTCCTTGTTTATGCCCAAGGCATAAAATGTGCAGGAGTATTTTTAGCCTTTTTGTTGTAAATTTTCTGCTGCTATGTAAATACGTATAATTTTAAACTATACATCAGAATCTCTCTAGAATAAATAATTTAACACATATCTAAGACCCATAGTCCACCTGTCAGTTTTACTGTAGATCATAAGCCTAAATAGGTTCAAGGCTAATTAGAGTTACATCTTTGATTTAAGGCAAAGAAACAATTTAATGAAATGTCCTGATGTCTTTAAGAAAATATTACATAATTAACCACCTAATTAGTCATATGGTTTTTCATATTTTGTACTTTAGAAATAAATGAACACTCTGGATCTCCAAATTAATTCTGTTACATTTCTGTAATGTGTTTAAAGATGAAAGAGATTGCGAAAACATATACTTTCATAGTCGGTGATGGGATGTCATTGTTCCCACTCTTTGTTTTATCACAGTTGACCAAAGGCTAAGAGTTTACTTAAAGTGATGCCGAAGTGTGCATACATTCCTTATTGCTATTTCCCTTCCCTTCCCATATAAAATTGTTCTAGAGAGTTTACCAACAGTGTCACTGTTTTGCATTCAAACCAGACTGGCTGACTAAGCCAGACACATTTCTGTGCCACTGTCTGATGAGTTATTCTGAGCTACTGTAGCTGTCTGAGAAGATTGGTTGTAGATAAGCACTGTTAGTGATAATGAGAAGAATGGCCGCTGATGAGTGAAACTATCTTTGGCGTTTCCACACCAGTGGAATGTGTCGACTTCTAAACAGACAGTGATTCCTAGTTTGCTCCAACACTGAACAATATTTTGGGTCATTAGTGGTGTGAATCCTGAGTTTGTGTCTGTCTCTGTCTTCACAGTAAGCGGATAATTAATCTGGGTCCAGTTCATCCTGGTCCAGCCAGTCCTGACCCCCAGCCAGCTGGAGCACGGGTTTCCTGTGGACACTGCAGCAACACTTTCCTGGTAACACCACCACTACTACCAGAAGATTTAGCTGTTAGCTTTGTTTAACATGAGAAATAAAAAAGAAGTGAATGTATCAAAGTCTGTCTAGCATGTGTAAAGCTACAGTGTGCACCAGACCGTATCTTAAACATAGCCAAAACTTTTGTAGCATCCACCTGTTATTTGGCAGCTCCTTGAAAATACTTTGACTTTGAGGTTGGTTTATTTGAAAAGCCATTTATCGATACCCTCGTCAATCTCTGAGGCAGCTGGCAGCAATTCATCAGTGTAGGCACTGTTTATTAAATCTCAACAGGTCCCCAATCTCTTGAGATTGACACAAACCTGAAAGGACTCAATCAGTAAAATCACATTCATTATTCATAATAGTTTTGGAGTGAACCTTTAATCATCTATAGCATCCGATGTTTTCACATTACACTAGTTGGAAGTAAAATACACTGTAATGCAAACAGAAAAGTGAAAAGCCAAAGCATCAGGACAAATAACTGAGTTATTGATCAATAACCTCATCATCTCCCTGCTTGGTTCATTTTGGTGCTTCTTTTGTGCTAAAGGGAAAGAAAGGTGTCAACGTCCCGCGTTTTTAAAATGTGTGAGACTGGTAAAGGGGTTTGGAAGTGTTGTGAAGGGAAGGAGAGAGAATAAATGGACGAATAAAGCTGCATGAGATGGATGGTAAAGGGTGTTTAGCATTCAGCTGGCTATTTCCAACCTGTTTAATGACAGAAAATACAAATGTGTGCCCTGGATGGCATTGCAGTGATTCTTTTGATGCAGATGTGGTGATAATGTTCTCTGTGCTTCCCATGCTGAGTGTTTCCATCAGAACAAGAAAAATGTGCAACAGGCACAGTATATTCTGCTCTGCAGGGTTTACAAATGTATCACACCCCAGTATTAGAATAGGCAGAATGAATGTCTACTCTCTGAGAGAAGACGATTTTTCTTTTTCATCTTTTGTGTGGAATGCAGCACCTGTTGGCAAGAACTGGGATGTTTGGACTACACTTCTTACAATATGTCATCATTGCGCGTTGCAGCTGGAATAATTAAACTAGTTGTATTTTGCCTGCACATGACATACAGAAGTTACCAGTACTATCCACATCCTCATTTTTAGAATGAAGATTATTAATCTATAGTTGGTTGTTTTACTGCAGTATTCATATTTGATCTCTACACTCAGTCAATTAAAAGACAGTTATCATGCATGACACTTCACTCACACTCAGTCATTCAATCCAACTCTTCTGATCAGAGCATGAATATAACAAAACACGTAGAAATCATTCAAAAATTATTAACACACCGCATATACTCTGCACTTTTTATCTCCTGTTCAGCCAGTTACCTTATTTGTTTTTAATAAATATAGTTTAGGCATGTATTCATTGTGAGTAATGTCAAAGATTAATTCCCATTAATTTCCCTTTTTTACAGATGTCAGTTAGTATTACAGTTAATGTAATAGTGGTGCTTGATGTGCTGTTACCACCATAACTGAAAATCTGACACGCGTTTTTGGCTGAAAACCTCTCTTCTCTCACTTTGTCATTGTAGTGGACAGAGTTCACAGACCGGACGCTGGCCAGATGCCCGCACTGCAGGAAAGTGTAAGTAGCTCTAAGCAGTTCATCCATTACACCTTCTTATTGTCACTCTACGTTCAGATTTTAGATTAACACCCTTAGGCATTTAACTTGAGCATTTATTCAGAGTAACCTAACAAAGACATCAAGTAGGTAGTGGCTCCAGAGGCTTTCTCAAGGTCAGCATACACACTGTGACACAAACCTGCATGTTATTCATGTTTTTGTCAGCCTCAACATGTCAACATATCTCATAATTTCTTCTGTTCTGTAGCTTTTAATTAGAAACTTCAGCACAGTATGCGTTCTGTACCTGGTGATTTTCTTGCATTGTGCTGCCAACAACAACTCTAATATATTACTAAATACATAAACATCGTAACAACATCGGCAAAGTTCACAGTATTTCACAGAAGGGGAATTGGCACACAAAAGCAGACATGACAATCAGTTCTTGAGGTGTCAGTATATGTTCAGTGCATTGCAATTATTTTTTTAATTGTGGCAAATTTTTTATGTTTGATATTACGTTTTGGGATGCTTATAATTATAAACACATGCAGAATAGTGATTTAAAACTTTCACAAGTTTTTCACCTGACTTCTCTAAATAATCAAAACACACCTGCCATTTTCCCCCAAGGTATGCAAAGCAGCAGGTTGTGTCGTTTTTTCTTTCTCAGCATTTTGCTTCACAAGGCGCTGAAAAGAGATGTGCCAGTTAGTTGATTGTCTGCAGTACACAGGTGCGCCTTGGCAGTGTTCATGAACAGCTTTAGTCATATGACAATTTGTCAAATCTAAAATAGTCCTAGAATTGGTACTGAGCCTGAACAGGTGCTGCTGAAAGTTGGATTTCTGCAGGTGTATCATCATCGTCATCGTTCATGTGTTCCTCTTCATGTTCAGCCGTGCACTTTGCCTTCACCTTCTTTGGCAACAAAAAACATTCACACAATTACAAACTAAAATTCTAGGTGCTGGAGTAAGTTTTCAGAGACGTTCTTTTGTTTTTTACTTCCTTCCATGTTATTTAACATTTTTAGTAAATGACATGGGTACATATTGTAAATGTAATGGACGGATTTCATTTAGCTTCTTCAGTTTCAGAGTTTTCACTGTTCTTCTGCCGAAATTTACTGGATCAATTGAATAGAACAGATCTGTTGGTAATGTATTAGAAAGTTTACTGTTTAGTTATGAACAAATTTATTTAATTTCCTAATAAAATTGATGTTTTTCCCTTTTCTCCTCTGTTGACCTGAAGCTCTTCCATTGGTCAGAGGTATCCCCAGCGGCGAAGCTTGTGGTGTTTTCTACTTTGCTTGCTATTTAGCATTTCCACCGCTGGGCTGATGGTGAGTGGATATGACCAGACATCATTCTGACTGTTATTCAACATTAAACACTGATTAGTTGACTGAAATAATCAAATATCTTTTCTAAATCTGTCCTCCCTTTGTGTTTTATAATGTGGAAACCTTACAATTGCGGATAAAACAGAAGTAGTAGGAAAGTAGTGGTACCAGAATAATTATAACCTCTCCTTTTGTTGTCACTTGTTTAACATGGAGGGTGTGCATCTTGCAGTAGCTCTGCAGACAATCTGTGGCAGGCCTCTATTTCAGTGAGATGTAGCACACACAGCCTAGTTTAACTGTAAGCAGTGCTGAGGATGCAGCACAGGTGTCAACACCCACTGCTTAGGACAAGGTCAACCTTTTTTCAATTACTCAGTATGCAAACTCTGGAGTCACCCCAGTCTAAAATGTAAAAAAAAAAAAAAGAACACTATTCGCCTGTTAACCAACACATACACACACCTTAAGTGGCTATTGGATTGGTACGTTTTGGGCTACTTATCATCAGTGGGAAACCTGAGCCTGAGATGATGCACACCAGAGGATGCATTAACCGAGAATTGTCATTGACAGAATTTTATTTAACAATGACAGAAAAATATGAAGGCTGTCCGTCATTTTGACAGATTATTACACAGAGGGGGATCAACCGTAACTTTAAGTAATTCACTCCGCTGACCAGTTGGTGGCAAGTCCGCATATTAATTGCCTTTGTCCAGTCTTGTGTTTTATCTCACGTGCATGACCTCGTTTTCTAGCTTGCTTTAGTCATTGTATTCAGTATTAAGTTCTGTCACACAATGCTCACACAGGCAGACATTCAGATCTTTTTAGTTTTGCACCCAGAGCAAAACCAACTGGCAGAGAAATTGTGGACAATTCACTCAATTCATGTTGCTGTCCAGAACTCCTGCTTCTTCTGGTAACTGCATGTCAACCAGCGGCAAACACAACAGCTGTGTGTGCGACTCCCGAGTGTGTGCCAAAGTTTTTGACTGTAGCCTATGCATCATGCACCATGTACAGTACAAATATCACTCACACCCCAGACATAAAAGTCTGTTGAAATCACAGTATCATATGTTATAATTATAAACTTTGCTACTGCTTGATCATTACACTGAGACACACACACACACACACAC
>OMLM01016231.1:0-10862 GCA_900302695.1 Helostoma temminkii | reverse complement strand
CTCTCGTGGATTGAAATTCTGTCAGAACATGTCAGCAGTGAAGCAATGAGAATTTCCACTCCTCACTCATGGAGTTCGGGCTTGGCCATGTATCAGGCTTGTGGTGTGAATGGTACTGGAGTGAAACTGGAGCAGGACATAGGTTGACACTTCCTGGTTTTAAAAAGCTGCTCTGTCCAAAATCTGTCAGCTTGCTTCGTGCCTATTGACCTTATGAGAGATCGAAGATCTACAGAGAAAAGCACATTCATTAGCAATTCTTTTCTTTGGCCCACGTTTTGCCTGCCAAAGAGCTGCTCTATGAAACCGCTTAGTTCACCTGTGTGGATGCGCTGGCACTGAGGCTGTGCAGACGTGGCTGAGCGTAGCATAAAGTAGTGGATTGTCTCATAATGGAAACATAATGGAAAAAAGCACTGTAGTCGGGAGTAATACTGGAAGCAAATGTTAAGGCCAGTAATAATTTGCTTTATGTATTTGTATTTTTTTTTTATTTATTTTACAGAGAACGGAATATATCAGCTCTGTCTTTACGTCATTCTTATGCCAGTCTGATGTCTGCACCATTTCAAGTCTCATTTTATAATTTCTAATTAGAATCAGTGCAGGAGCAGACTTTTCTCAGAATTATACAGTAGATCACAGTTGTATAGACACTGTGATAAATGAGGTGTGCAAGAATCTAAAAATAACCCCAAACATAAATGGTCAATGCATTCTGCTTTTCATACAGCAGGGGGTGCAAGATGAGCACCAAACAGCCAGCATGGAGAACAGTAAGCACAGTGCAGGTATTAAACATGCTATGCTGACAGCATTACACAATGCTAATGAAGAGGCATAAATGCCACAACATTGAATCAGGTTGTGTTTAAGAAAAAGGTGCTTTCAGTAATAAGAATGGTTCACAAGCAGATGTTTTGACAGTTTAATTGTTGGTGTGCATTGCATCAGTAAATTTAAATGAGAAGTGACACATCAAACTTCAGTTTCCACACTGAATATCATTAGACACAAAACAGCAAGTAAAGGCAGTTAAGAAATGAGGTTAGCTGAAAAAAAATTATCACGATTACAGGTGCAACTTTCCGCAGCTGTGTCCTCAGCTCGACAACACCTGTCTGAGAGCATCTGCATCATTAAAACTTTACAGATCATTTACTGGAGGAGAGAGAGAAGATATCATGCAAGACTTAAGTACATACCTTTTAAAGAATATTATATAAAACATTTTTGGTATGCTTGATCTTTTGTCATGACACCATGCTGAGTTGCCTGTCAGTCTCTTTAAATTGTGAGTAGAGCTTAAACAGAGCTTCTGCTTGACAGTGTTTTTGCATGGCCAACCTCACAGAACATACACAAAACCTTATGTGGTTGTTCTGCCCTTCAACTTGGTGCTTAGCGTTTCTCAAAAATAAACCAATTCTTAAATCAAATGCCATTGATGTTTGTGACTTTATATCCATATTAGCTTTCCTCCCATGTTGTGACTTTGAAACAGCAATTCATACTTTCACATTCTCAGAAAATCCCTGTGGGTTGTCTCAAAGTCACTTTTGCCATCTTCATTAAATAATTTTCTTCAGAGCAGCTGCACACTTAATACTTGATGGGGAAGCTATTTTCTCTCACTCCTCAGTCTCAGTTAAGTATTGAATATGTGCTCTTCCATGAAAAATGTTGTGTTTGAACCTCCCTGTCTCTGCATCGATGAGGTGCAGGTGGATTCGTTGTGGATACATTGATATCTTTTTGTTTTGCTGTGTGTGTGAAGTGAATTTGTGTTGCATTTACAGGTGTATCAGTTACTAAAGTTTAATATTAGTTCAGTCTGGGTTTCGAATAGTTTGTTGGACAAAACATGATATCATCAGCATAAGTTCCAGGAAAGTGGGATGGCCATATTACGGAGCTGTGCTTTTGCAGGACAATTAAATCAACTATATAAATATTTGTTAGTGGCTTAAATTTTTTCTGAGCGACATCATAATTTCTAACTTCCTTGTCCTTGTTCAGGCTGGAACGTGGGTAAAGGCTCAAACCTATCCTGGGATCTACGCTTCATGGGCCGTGCTGCTGCTCCTGGTTCTCGTCACTTTGGCTCGGGCCTTCTACTGGGCCTGCATGAGGGTCAGCCAGCCACTCCAGAACTTCACATAGAGCCCCCTCCAACTCTGCCGCAACTCTTCCTAATCTCTAAGGGAGGAAGAAAGATGGCTTTAAAAAAACACAAGAAATATTTATTTAAATCGAGTAAGAAAACATTCTCGTCCTCCTCCTGTTTCCTTTCCTTTTAGCCAGATATGTTTCTAAAACTGGATGGCGGTGGCTGCGACTGCTACATATCTATCGTAATAATGATGATGCGTATAGCCTAATGTACTGTTTAACTGTTCTAATCTCGTGGCCAGTGTGGGGTTCATTTTAACACTTGTTCTTCTTCTCCTCTTTACCCCTGCACTGAGTATACATTTTGGCTTGAGTCTGGCACATCTGTTGCACTCGAAACGTCTAAGATGAGGGCTTACAGTTAAGTCTTAGATGTGACTATGTTTTTCTAGGGGTGTGGGATTCTCCCCTTCCAGTCCTAATTTGACATTGGGTTTCTTATTTTAGCATTTAACATTTTTTAAACAGAGAAACAGATTGTTTTGTGAAAGCGGCGATGAAGTCAGACGATGCTAACAAATTGATGCCAGTAGAAGATGAGTGGCTGGAGGGATATTAGCCTCCATTTGTGAATCAAAAGATCAAGTAGGTGTTGACATGTGTCTGAAAAATTGAATTCAGCAGTATGTGAAGGTTGGCTATGATGTGTCTGAAGTCAGTGTTTATGCTGAATTATCCCCTGGGACTGACTTTGATCCAAAGCAGCTTGGAAGCCTTAAAAGGAGGTGCAATAGAAGGACACATACAAACACATACACATACATACATAACCAGAAGAATGCATACCAATACACAACAAAAGGAGGATACTTCTAGAGTTGCAGCATCTCAGAAACCAGTTTGTCAAAGGCACCCCTGCCTCCCGGACCAGCAAACAGATTTTCTCCAGACCGTTTCCAGGAAACATGACAAGCATGGCACTTGAATGAAAGTTAGATATTTTGTTCTGGTTTATTAAGAGTGTGACCAGTTCATTTTCATTCACTGCTCCAACTTACTTTTTAAAATCATTTTATTAGTCATATTCTCCAAAGGCTTTCAGTCAACATATAAACAGCGGCACAATTCTTCCACAGTAAGGAGGCAGGTTTCCAGGAGACAGACTTATGCACTGGTTCAGCCTCACTCTATTTTGTTCTGCTCAGCTTTCCGAAACAGAGCAGAGCGTGAAACGAAAGATTTAGACATTGATATCTGCTTTCTCATATCCACAAAGCCTGCCCTAAGAGTGCTTTAGATTTGTTTTCAGTTGTAGGTTTTAACTTCTTATCCTTACAAAGTGAATCGCATTTGTCTCTGGGCAGAGCAGAGTTTTGCTAGCCAGGTTGGATGTGTGAAACCAGACATCTATCTTAAATATAGTAAAATATTAAATATTTATAGCTTTTGACAGTCACCCTAAGATGTATCCATCTAAATTCATTGGAGCTCAAATAAGATACTGCGGTTGGCATCAAACCACCGTACTGTTAAACTCTGAGTGCTACTGAATAATTGGGACCATTTGAAGTGAAAATCTGTCTCTAGCTTTTGTCTGTGAAGATGGAGGCTGGTCTTGACCTTTGTTATTGGGTCCAGGTTTAGTTTTTACCTCAAGACCAGTAGAATAAAGAAGAATATTCTACCTGCTACATTAAACTAGAAGTGGTCAGTAAACACAGACACACACTATACATTATTAGTGTAATTATCATTATGTCTGACTGTGGTTCTGAATGTGGTATTTTTTGTTATGAATTATGTATTTTTGGTTAATTGTAAATATATTTGTTTATGTATTATGTTGCACTCTGAGCTTAACACTACTGCTGTGATCGCTGATGATGTTTTGTTATTTTAAAGGTTATTTTTGCATCTCCTTACCTGTTACGTATTTAATGATTTAAAGAACTACTAACCCAATACACCTCCGGACACCTGCTCATGTCCAAAACAACACTGTCAAACTGACAACACATGACTGAATTACATTCCCAAGTGATGACATTTGTATCTCAAACACACACCCAGCACCTTATACATACAGTGAGAGAAACTGCACACACAAAGCAAGACTGAGATGATGTTACCCTGCTAGGCTGAACTGAGGTCGCATACGGTTCATGTGGAAGTGTCATGTAATTTATTAAACCCTATATGCTGCAAAAAAGACCCACTTTAACAAGTCATCATCATTTATGAAGTCCTAAAATCTTATTTATTGTGCGAAAGGTCTGTTGGAAAATAGATTCTGTTCCTCGAAGACCGATTCAACGGTATGTCTTCTGTCTTTTGTCCATTTTTAAAATGTGTGCTTCAACTTACTCATTCAGATTATAGGACATTTAAGATTAAAAGACTTGTCTAAAAAGGGCCTTTTTTTCAGTCAAGTGATTATGTTTTAACCATGACTGCAAAGGAAATCAATCATGTTAATGCCAATAATAAATAATCTGGCTGATGCTCTTTTTGGAGTTTGTTTACACATAAATACATAAATAAAGACATGATGTACAGAAATGTACGAAACCTGTGGTTTGAGTTCTTCTCTTTCACCAGCACAGAGGGTCATTTGTATTATAGTTTATAACTTCTTTATGCATAAAGAAGTAATCTCAATTATTAATGATACAGAAGCTGTAACCTCTATGATGCAACATTTCTTGAAGGTCAAACCGGTGCGTGGTGAATATTGTCTTTGCAATATTGAGCATGTGAAGCAGCTCTGTTTTTCTTACTTTGTATGCTGCTTTTGTCCAGCACCTGTTCAAAATTGAGGCTGGATGTTTACACCAGTGGTTTAACAATTGTTGTATTATGTTCTCCCACAGTCCTGTCAAATGATCAAACACTCCACAGTATTTTTCATGTTTTCAGCGTGTTATTGTGAATCGATTCTGAACTGGATGAATATAGATTGTTGTTAAAATGTCAATGTTAGGTCAGTTTGGTCAAGTTTTCCATTAGTACTGGTGCTCCTTGTTGACTTGGAGTGGCAGAAGGCTAACAGAAGCAGAAGGTCAACCATTTATCCATTGCTTTTATGTATCTGTTTTGACTGTTGTTGTTGTTGCACTGACATAGCTAACTGTCAGTGTGTCAGCCATTTGTGGCTTTTAACTTTCATACTTTGTTTCAACCTAGTCTTTTGTTTTAGCTATTGAAAGCGTTTATCCGCTACTCTTTTCCGGTCACCCCATCCGGTCGAGGCAGATGGCCGCCCATCCTGAAGCTGCTTCTGCTAGAGCTTCCTTCTGTTAAAAAGAGTTTTCCCTCTCAACTGTTGCCCAGTGCTTGCTCAACGAGGATTTGTAGGGTTACTCTGTATAGCTATGTCATGTCTTGACCTTAGTATGTGAAGTGCTTTTACAGATGGCTCAGGTTTGATTTGGCATTATATAAATAAAACTATAAGATAAACTGTAAGATTTATAAAAAACTGACGTATAGCTACAGTATTTCAAGTGTTTGTAAAGATGAGCTAACATTTAGCTATGGTATTTCAGCTGTATGTTAGGGTTAGGACTTTTAACTAACCATTTGCACAATTTATCTATTAGCTAATCTTATGGTTACTGTAAATCTAACTTACTAAGAAGAGCATTACACACATTTTCTTAACCTTGCTCTTCCGTGGTCAGGTCTACTTCATTTATATATTATCTCAGACAAAACCATTAAATAAATATGTGGATGTATTAAATTGCAGTAAATCATAACATTTATTTTGATTTTTTTTTTATTATTTTAACTGTCTCTCAGTATTTCCATGTACCTACCAACTACCCTTTGGGTACATCGTGTAACTGGAACCTGTGATTAAAATTGTCATCCACTGTCTTTACAGGGATAATTCCTACTTTTAAAAATAGCTAAGTGAAATCACACCATTTCTCTTTGAACCTGTAGGACTTTAAATTTAGAACCCACAATTTAAAAGCTTTTTGCTGTGCTTTAAAAAGGAGCCAATTTAGTTTTTAATCTTCATTTTTCTAAAAAAGCAGCTCTTCTGTTCTTTTTTTTTTTCCACACAGCTTGGGCCGTGCAGCCTCTTGAGTTTCATGCGGATATATTTTTTGCCTGGACACAAAGAGATGGAGGGATTAAGGACATTGAGAAACCTTTCAGAAACCACAGCTCCCTGGAGAGGAGCAAGAACCAGGGAGGCTGAGACACCAGAAAGTGGAGGAGAAATAGACAGGAAAAATAGCAGAGGAAGACAATTGGTCTTATAACCTTCTGGATTTAGTGTGAGGACGTTCGATTGCTTTCATTCTGTTAGACACACACTCCAACTCAGAGTGTTTCAGGTCCATGTTGTTGATAAAAATTTTTAGTCATACTGATTCACCTTCTTAGTTATCACTGTCATCAAAATACAGTAGTTATTTCTTGACAGTCACATTCTGTATTTTAGTGACAGTTCAGCTAATGTGAACTGATAAGAGGGCAGGCTAGGAGAAACAGGATCTCACATGCTGTAAATCTTTGTCATCTTGTCCTTGGATTGTGATGCATTTTGGCTTGCATTAGCTACATTGAGTAATATAAGATTTTTATTATTGTTGATTGATATTTGTCTAAATCAGCAAATAAAGGAAAAATCCTGTTTATAATAATAATCAGTATAAGTTTAGCCGCTGAAAATGCAGCACAAAAATAAACCTGGTGCATAACCCGGCTGCTAATTGCCTCTGTGTTGCAGTATTAAGAGAAACCTCTAAACAGTGGTTCCCAGCGCAGGTCCTCAAGGAACACGGTCCTGCCCCGCATGTGCAGCTTCTGATTGGCTGAACACACCTCACCCGGATAATCAGCAGGGACTAGCACAGGGATAGCTGGAAAACAAGCAGGACCGTTTGCCTTGAGGACCAGGGGCAGGAATCACTAGGTTATTTCATAGGAAATGTATTATTATTGCTTCCTCTTTTGTTAATACATACTCATCCAAGATTTGAATATATGTTTTTATGTTATACTTTCTCTATAGATGTGTGCATATTCTCAAACTTTTCTCATCCACACATGTTTGTGTTTACCCAGTCCAGCCATCAGCCATTTTCTTCATAATCTGTTAGTCATATGGCCAAATGCAGACCAAATGTACAGCGTGTGAATCAAGGTTAGACACAATGAACTGTGATCCACTGGCTTGGTCTGTCTAACAAGCCATTTAAAAAAAAAATGTTGGATTAAAGTTGGATTAACACAATATTGTGAAATGATGATAAATCCTAACAGTATCATCACTTGGTGGACTATCTGTAGCTTGTGTGATGGACTGGTTTGTCCCTTAATTGTGGCCATATGTTAAAGTGTCCTTCAGCTAGACACTAAAGTCCAAATTGCTCCCAGTTGTGTGATTTGAACAAATGTGTTGGCAAAATGATCGAATTTTAATGAAACGCAATCATGGTACTGTTCCAATGCAAGTCAGTAGATTATATTATTTAATTACAAAAATTATATATTATATAATAGATTTGACAGATGGAAATAAAACACCAACTTGCAAACTAGAATAACAGATATCTTCCTGATGGTTATTCTTAAATCTAACCCTCTAATCTTTTTCTCTCTGTTTTATTTTTAATGTGTGACAGAGCCCAACCAAATCAAATCAGCGGTTTTAAGCTTTTCCACAAACACGCACTCACTTTTCAAATGTTTGTAGTACGCACTCGCAGAGCTCTGTTTGAATAGTGTCACTGCATGTTCCAGCAGTTAAAAAAGGCAGTGCCTTGCTAAAGCCTTGATCCTTCTTACTTCTAACAGGATTTGACCCTTAACACCCAGAGCATGACCCTCACCTGCTGCAATACCATCATCCTGTTTAAAATACACTCTCACTATTGTCCTCCTTTCTAACACACACACACACACACACACACACACACACACACATATCGAGGCCTGAAACTACCACCTTCCCACACACATGCACTCACATATGCACCCACGGTACTGTATGATGTAACACCACTTAATTTTACGCATAACACAGAACCTGATGGAGCCAGCTAAATGTAAATTGTGCACAACGGCTGCCGGCGCTTCGAAGAATGAGAGGAGAAATAAGAAGCTGACAAGGATGGAGAGAGACAGAGGATGATAGTGAAGGAGGTTGGAGGGGGTTAACTCGCTGCAAGAGGATGATACGATTGAGTGAGTGAGAAAGAAAGAGATGAAGGGGAAAAAGTGAGGCAGAGAGGATGAGAGGACGCAGGGAGACGAAGGAGAGGGGAGATTGAGCAGGCAGCTAAGCACCAGATTAAACTCTGGGGTCGTCAGCTGTAAAACAAACAGTCCTTTTAGTGCGGATCAAATCCAGACTTAACCCCCCTTCTCCAATCTTCTCATCCTCCTCATCCTCGCACATAAACACTGTTCGTCACAGAGACGATAATGCTTCTCACTAAAGGAGAGGCGGATAAAAATAAGATGACAATCTTGGTGGAAAGCAAATTCACATCTCAAGGCCTGCTTTATGTGTCTCCACCTAAATTGCCCCTAAGGGAATGTGAAGTCTTATTATATTAGTTTTTTCACTTCTAGACTGGGCCAATATTTGACACAGAAACACTTGAGAGTAAATAAGGCAGAGAAGAGAGTTCTTTTCCTATTTTTCTGTTTATATTACATCTTTACAGTAATATTCCCCTGACAATGCCGCTCGCTTCAGTATTCAGCTCGTTTGTTTGAATCTCTTTTTCTGTCATCTGGTTCTGGAGGATGCCTTCACAACTCCATCAGTCCAAAGGCTCAATTTCCAGACTGTCAGCTTTTATACTCACTGTGAGGCGTCTTCCTTTGTTGCCGATGTGTGTGTTGTGTGTGTACAAGGGTATGTTTGTGTAATATCCATGAGCAGCAGCAGTGTTTTTCATTGAGTGCGGCTTCTGGTGCTCCTATCTTTGGGAGGACAAGGTTGAGATTGTGCTGTTTTAGAGTGGCTTTCCAACAGTTCTCAGTGCCTCACAGAGCTAATCTCAGGTTGAAGCACCAGAAAACTCTTTGCATCGGCCATGGTCTTGCACACTTGTGTGTTCTTGACAACTTGTACAATTTTACAGAGCGGAAAACAGACGAAAACTGTGCGATTCTGTCAAAAGCTCAAGAACAAGTGTTGAAGTGAAACTTGAGAGGGAAGTATTTTGTGAGCTGCTTGACGGAGCAGTGAAGCTCAACCTGAAAACTGTGTTTTTCTTGACAATATTAAGTCAAGATGAAAGCATTTGTGGATTGACTTCAAATTTATTAACAAAATAATTGATTCATTATTTTGGATTTCTGAGTTTCCTTGTCTCAGAGCTTACAGCACTGTTGATTTGGTGTTGCTGTTGCATCCCAACTAACACATTTTGTTTTACATTGACACATTATTTTTCTACTATACTCTAGATTTATTCTTCTAGGAACACCTTAACAGGTATTTGTTGTTTATAACACTGCTGGTAATAGAAAACAAGCTAGAAAACATCACTTCTGGAACTTTGAGTCAGACATTTTTAACATTGGCATTTCACAACGGCATCCTAAAAATGGGTTTATGTAGATTAGGTAATATTTTTGTGATTAAATAAAAAAAATGAAACTAATAACAACCTTTGTAACTAAATACTTAGCTGATCTGCCTGCATTTGGTAATGTTACCATGGGAACAAGTGCGATTAGATTGTGATTTTCATATTGTTAAATGCAAATGGGTCTGTGGAAATACCTGCCCTTCTTCCCCCTTTCATTTTAGGTCGTTTGGGGAATCAGCATTTTGGGAAATATTTTCTCTGTTGCCAGATCCTCTGGTCAGATTGATCAAATAATTTGTTGATTTGATCCAGATTTAGGTCAAAGATTTTACCGATTTTGTCTTTTTTATTGAGGTAAACTCAATGTATGGCTGCTTTTGTTGAAATATGTTTAGAGTAATAGCCACAATCTTACTTGCGTTTGTGTGGGACAGGAGGGAAGCATATTATTTATTGTTTACAAATGAGCATAACGGTGAGCTCGATCTCTGCAGGAAGGTTTTTGTAGTGTAGAACTCTGTTGTTCACATGAAATGTGTCTTAAATAGTTGTGTAGCAAAGGAAAAGGCAGAGCTAGAGTGAGAAGTTCACACAGAGTACTTTTTCACCTATGCATGGTTGCCAGTCAGCATGAAGTGGGTGTATGTACAGTCAGATTGTCAGTTTTGAAGGTTTTATGACCAGACATGGACCCCACCCTAATAAGATAGCAGAAAGATGTGGGTGGAGAGGTTTTCTGAAGTTACCTGCCCACCTGACAAGCAGTTCTCTCAGTGTACCTTAAGGGTAAGAGTAAGGGCTGGAGTTGGAGATGTGGTTGTCAAGTTATCAAGTTGGTTTTATGCCTTTGTGCCAGTGACAGCTAGCACAGAAGTGCTTGCCCCTCTGTGTCATTTTCATCCACGCAATATCTCAGGAAAACTTTGATGGGATTTCTTGAAATTTGGCACAAATGTCCACTAAACTAAAGAATAACATTATTAAGAAAAAGTAATATTAAATAAAAATGTACTGAAAATTAACTAATGAAAATCTGACATTGCTTTTGAATTGTGGTTCAACAGAAGCATTTTAAAAAACAAACTAATAAAACTGTCCTGGACAAAAATGATGGTACCCTTAACATATTGTTGCACAACCTTTTGAGCCAATTACTGCAGTCCTTCTCCAGACTGCATGTATCAG
>OMLM01016229.1:0-12127 GCA_900302695.1 Helostoma temminkii | reverse complement strand
GTTCACAGGAAGGCATCAAATTAGATGTGACAGTGCGAGATTTAGGTTGTCACATCAAATCAGAGACCGGAATATTTAGCTGCAACCCTGTCTGTCAATGCTAATTAATCTTATGTTGCCTTGTCTTGCATTTAGACCATCATTGTGGCATGGGTGCGAGCCAACCTGTGTGTATTTATCTCCCGGGAGCTATGGGATGAGCTGCTGGCAGTCCTGTCCTCTCTCACCTGCTGGGAGGAGCTAGTAACAGAGTGGGCCAGCATCATGGATTCTTTGACAGTTGTGCTGGCACGCTCCGTTTATGGCCTGGACATGGCCAACCTGCCTCTGGACAAACTCAGTGAACAGAAGGAGAAAAAGCAGAGAGGACGTGGTGAGGCAGAGAACTGGGGATATCTGGGAACTGGGGTGATCTTGGGTATAGAAGTTTGAAATTGACTTCTAAAAAGACAAGATAGATAATTAAATTTTCTATAACTATTTTGTATTGCTATTACACATGAAAGTCTAAAGGTGGGATAAATGTCTATTAATAAAAATCAAGGTTCCTTTCTTATATTATATCAAATTTAAAGTCAAAGTAAATTCCAATATAGCTCAATGATGGCATGCCATCCTGGTCCAGAGGCATAAAAGAAGACCTATGGTACTGCCACCATGTTTTACAGACGCATAAGGTTCTAATGTAGGATTAAAGTGTTTGGTGTCCTCCAGACATACCTCTTCTCATTCAAGCCAAAAAGTTCTACTTTGGTGTGATTATTGCAAGATCATGGTTTTATACATAAAAATATATTTATACATAAACTTTCAAGTACCACTATAGTCTGTGGTGTAGCATGTTTAAATAATGTTTTGTAAAGATATAAATAACATCATGGCATCTAAATATTGTGTTGTGTAGAGCCACAGAGAACTGTCTTAACATGGAGCATGGTAGTGCTTAAACCAAATACCAAATATAAAGCTTATTATTCTTTGAATGACAGGAGTGATCCAGGACTCCCAAAAGGCAGCAGCAGTTGCACGTTCTTTCTCACTGAGTTGGAGAAACCAGGGTGAGCAGGGCGGGCAAGGAATTCAGGAGCCCATGAGGATTCGCTCTGCCACTACATCAGGAGCACCTGGTGTAGAGAAGGCCCGAAACAATGTTCGACAGAAGGCCTCTGGTAAGTACTTGTAATACTAATGATAACAGCATTATATTAGCTGTATATTAGTAATCCATTAAAGCAAGCACAAATAAAATACAATGGGCAGGCTATTGTAAGACTTTCTGTATGAACAACATATTTTTTATCCATGCTGTACTTTTGCTCTGCATGGGCTACCGACACAATACTGATAAGCTTCCCAACCAAAACTTTAGGGTTTAACAAATGTATTCACTGTGTGTAAAAGCCTTCAGACAGGTCCATGTGTGCACTAGCCCAGGTGCCGCTGAAAGACTTGACACCAAAGACCAACAAACAGGCCAGCAGATGGCCTCCATTGTTCCCCTGATGTGTCAACATGTTTCTATATTAGTCTGATTGCAGACTAACACCCCCCTCCCAAAAGCACGTCAAAGGCCAGCTTTGGACACTGATTGTCATTAGCTCAGTTTATACAGCAAACACCCACCTTATCTGATGGGAATGTGGCAGCCTAATTATAAGTTGAGCTGGGAGGCACTAGAGAAGTATCTAGGTTCAGTGTCTGTCTTGCCTGTCTTAATATTGTCTAGACAAATCTAAATGTGGAGGATAAAAGACAAAGATGATCTCTTTTCTTTTATTGGCCTTCTGCCTCCCCAATTACCACCAATGTTCTGAAATGACAAACTTGCTGAGCTTGTAGGAGATGTATTTGTGCCTGAAGGATTAAGTCTTAGAAGGTGTGTGTGTTTGTTCGTGTTTGTGTTTGTCGCTGACAAGTATATATTATGCGTCTTGTGCAAGTTTATGCGCCTGTTCTGTTGGTCTATTTATTTGTATCTCCATGCAAGCAAAGATGGACATTAAACACCACCGCTTCAAATTCCCTGCCTTTTCTTTGGCCTAATTGGATTTCTCTCACATTGATTTTCAAAGGGCTAACAGCCCCCCTCCCTACTCCTCAAGAGAAGGTCCACACATCAATTGCATGGCAGTTTTTTGATAGTTTCATTAAGAGTGTAATTAATGCTCATTAATATGCATAAATGGGAAGCAGTGGTGGGCTGTAGCAGAGACGATGTAGCTCTCCGTACTGAAAGGCATAATTAAAGTGTGCTGAAAGCAGAGAATAGAACGGTCCTCTTTGATTGCTCTCTTTGAGATTAACCATGAAGTGCTATTCAGACACAATGGCAATGCCTCAGCATTGACAACTGTCAAAACTTGGCTGTACTTATACATGCAAATACAAATTAATATTGTTTTGAGATCTTGTTTTGATAAAGGAGAAAAAAAGTGGATGTTTCATTATGGTACTCATTAAACTTGTGCTACTACAGAGACCCAGTTGAACCACCTCCATTCTGCCTTTGAAGGGATGGTTATTGGATATATCTTTACAGAAATGGTTCTAAATTGTAGCATCAAAAGATAAATGTCATAAATTTAGATAAATATTGTCGTTTTGGTTTGTGCATGGTTAATTTGGTGTTCTAACTGCATAAGGAATAAGCAAGCAGGAACAATGCTTCTTGTGGAATATTAATAAAAGGAAGTGATAAGTTCAGTGTGAGTGAAGAGACCAGGGCTTTGAGGTTTAAAGGTAATTTATACTTCACTTTCTCTTTACTTATTGGCTAACCTATACATCAATTAGATTGCTTCCAAGAATATACTGGATGTTAATATGTGAAATAAACTTATATAAGATATTATGAATAGGTTCTGATGTAGCCTTTTTTAGGATTTGCTCAGCAAGCCACTATTTTTCCTGAAATGTCTCTCTTGTATACAACTATGAATCAACACTTCATTGGACTTACATTTAGGGTAAACTCTGGCAGTGCAGGGCTTTATTTTCTCTGCCCCGCTGATTGATAACTAATGTATTAATGAAAGGACTTTTGTAGAATTTTGTACGTTGCATACATTGAATACTGTCTCCTTCCCCTTACCTGTTTTGTTTCGACTCTCTCTTTTCTTTTTCCTTTTTCTTTTCTTTCACTCTCTCTGATGGAAGCTAAGCGAAGCCAGTCCATCAGCAACTGTGTTCATCTATACGAAGCTTTGCCCACTACTAAAAGTGTTCCTATGCTGCTCCACACTGTGAGCTCTTTCTTGCCTGGTATCTCTTCTGGTAACTCTGCTTGCTCTCACAGACTCTCAGGTAAAGTGTATGCTGAGAGCTGCATGCGTTTGTGTGTTTGTGATCTCTGTCTTGACTCTGCTGTCAATCTGTGATATCCTATCCAGGATTTATCAATATTTCTAACAGGGGTTTATATACACAGCTCAAAAAAATAAAGGGAACACTTAAACTAGTCATCCTAGATCTCGATAAATTAAATCTTCCAGTTGAAAATCTTTATTCTTTACATAGTGGAATGCGTTAAGAACCAAATAACATAAGAATGATCAATGGAAACCAAAATCATAATCCCATTGAGGTCTGGATTCGGAATCTTACTCAAAATAAAAGTGGAAAGGCAGTCAGGACACCTCTGGCTAGCACATAAAGGTTTGTGCGTCACTTCAAGGAAATGCCTCCCCAGACCATCACTGACCCACCGCCAAACCGGTCATGCTACAGGATGTTGCAGGCTGCTGTCATCCGTGAAGAGCACAGGGCGACAATTGCAAATCTGCCAAACCTGGTGTTCTCTGGCAAATGTCAGATGCACGGTGTTGGGCTGTAAGCAGAGGCCCTCATACCACCCTCATACCACTCTCATGGAGTCTGTTTCTGACAGTTTGAGCAGAAACATGCACATTAGTGGCTGGAGGTCATTTTGTAGGGCCCCGGCAGTGCTCCTCCTGTTCCTCCTTGCACAAAGGAGCACAGAGCGGTCCTGCTGCTGGGTTGTTGTCCTCCCATGGCCCCCTCCACGTCTCCTGATGTACCGTCCTGTCTCCTGGTATCTCCTCCATGCTCTTGACACTGTGCTGAGAGACACAGCAAACCCTCTTGCCACAGTGCGCATTGATGTGCCATCCTAATGAGCAGCACTACCTGAGCAACTTCTGTGGGTTGCAGACACTGCCTCATGCTACCTTTTAGTGGTGAGGGCAGTGGCAAAATGCAAACGTGCCCAAAAATCAGCTAGAAAGAATTAACTAATTTCCACCTGTTGTCGGTTCCAATAGCAGGTGAAATTGATTCACAATCAGTGTTGCTTTCTAACTGGACAGGTTAATATCTCTGAAGTGTGATGGACTTGGACTTACATTGGAATGATTATGTGTTCCCTTTATTTTTTGGAGCAGTGTATAATGTAATTTTGAATGACGTTTTGTTGAATTGTTGAAAACTTTAAGCGTGTATGGCAATGGTACTGTTTCTGTGGGATATAGACATCTATAACAGTCTATAACAAGTGTCTGCATCACCACTGCATGTGTGCATGTACTTTTGAAATTGGCATAACCTTATCTATACCAAATCCTTAAAGTAACAAATGACCTTAGTGACCAAGAAACCTATGTGTTTCCATTTGCAGATGTTTTATGGTATTTGGTCTTGGCTCTTCCTAACTGTTTGTCTTCTTGTTCTGTCAGATGTGGAGGAGTGTCAGCTATCAGAATGTGGGGGAGAGGATGAGATGGGAGATGGGGATAGCCCTCTCCCACGTAGCAGCAGCACCTCAGACATCACCCAGCAACTTTCTGACACTTTACCAGGTATATACAAACAAATAATAACTTTTTATTGCCCACATGTATGACATCTAACCCTTCATAGATTACACATATACCTTACACCAAGATTGTATTCACAAATGATTTTGCTGAGATACAGGGATGTCATAAAGTAATTGGTGATTTATCAGTTGAATTTACGGTTGAATAATTATTGGCAGTCGAATGCAATCCACTAAAATAGCTGGGGAAAAAATAAGTCTTAAAATAAGCCTATTATGTTGAGTTATCTTTATTTTTTCAATGATTGGATGGTTTAAGTGTGTAGGCCATACTTAATGGTGCTGGAATCGTATTATCTTGGAGGGGAAATTGATTTGTAGAAAGGTACATATAGACACAAATTCGGAAAGAAGAAAGAACAGAACAGACAATCTAACATTATCCACACATGGTAGACACACTGTGCAACTACACAGCATATACCTGCATACTTAAAGAGTAGAGTACTGAGATTCATTCCATTAATGTTTCTAATTAATGTAACGAAAATACGTTTTTGGAATTTGTCCTCTGTACACCATTACATTGAATTTGAAATCCAACCCTCAAATGTAAGCAAAGGCAAGACTTTCATCTTTAATTCAAAGGGTTTGACAAAAGTGTATTCAGGAATTACAGCCATTTTCTCACACACTCCCTATTTTGGGTGCTCCTGAATAATGGAACAAATGGCTGATGAGCAGTTGCATGGCTATAGGTAACCTGTTCCCCCATCACTCTATGATTAATCAAGCAGGTATAATGCCTGGAGGTGGTTCCAATTGTTACATTAGCTATTCACTAGCTGAACTCTCAACATGAGGTCCAAATAGGTGTCTATGCAAGTGAAGGAGGCCATTTTTAGGCTGAAAAAAATTAACCTATCACAGAGATGGCACATACATTAGGAGTGGCCAATACAACATTTTGGTTGATGGTGGTTAATGCCAAACTTTTGTCAGACCCCTTGAGCACCCTCGCAACTCTTAAGTGGTTAAAATAATGATAATGGATCAATGGTCTGCAAGATGATGAAAAAAAATTATTTAGAACCTGACTGTATGTAAAAAATTATGTTCCATTGATAAAATATAGTAACAATCTAAAAAAATGTATAGTATATACTTTCTCTACCTATTTGTGACATTATGTGTTATACTACAGCCCAGAAAAGAGAGCACTCCCCTACTTCCTGTGGCACTGATAGCAGGACATCTGAAGGGAAGAGAGAAAGCACTGAGCCACCAGTGGTGAGAAGAATCCTTTTGTACAATAGTAGTCTATCAAGTTAATGTAACAGGTTATTTCCATACTAGTATAAAATTTTTAATGTATATTTCTGTGTCCCTAGATTCTTGTTCGGCAAAGCAGCAGTTCTGCTGAGGCAGAGTGCAGTACTGAGGGACACACAAACTACACAAGGCCTCGGATCAGAGAGAAAAGTTAGACACAAAGTTATTTCTTTAAAATGATAATCAGTGAAATGAACTGAAAATCTTTGTCTCGCTCAAAGGTGTATTAAATTTGTTAAACTTTTTATGTCCTCTGTCCACCTCAATTACCTCCAATACTTAGGCGAGAGTTTAAGCAGTGAGATGTCCAACGGCTACCTCAATGAAACTGAGATTACTTGGCATGCATTTGATGAAGAAGCTGACACTCAGTCCACACAATCAGCCCATATGGATGTTACAAGCGATCCCCAGAACCAAGGGAGTCTGCTGCTTAGCCACAATGAAGCTCTTGCAGGTATTGCAACTACTAATGTTTGTCTTATATTTTATGTGTGACATAAATATATTTAATATCTGTGGTAACCATAATCTTCCAGGTTTGTGTTCTTTATTGAATGTGTTGGATTGCACAGGACAGTCATATGTGAACAGTCAGCACATAGGAAATATTAGTTGAAATAGTTCAGCAGCTCTCCAACTTTATCTAAAGTGTATTTTGTCCATATGGGGTTTTGATTCCTGCAATAACCTTACCCTTGATGGATTAGTCATGAGCAGGTAGAATAACTGTCGGGAAAACTCAACCAGCTTCTCAGTATCTGCTACAGTATATCTTTGGCTAAGCCAGTTAATCTTTTAAACCTGCTGACAGCTTGTGTGTTTAAATTGGAAATTTTGTGAAGTGACCTGGGGTCTACAGTTTGATTTAGGCTGAAGTGTAATATTTCTTAGTGATTATTATATATGGAATACTATTATGAGGAGATAAGAACAAAATATTTCATTGAGGTCTTAGTTTACCTGCTTCCACCTCCTCTATCAATATCTCTGGAGAGATTGTTATTGTCACTGTTTACTTACCACCCTTGTATGTGAACCTGTGTTTGTGTAGTCCTACACTGTGATCACCATGAATTTGTCACTCTTCCTCTATCCCTGTGCTCCCTTCCTCAAATCCAGTTTTATCCGTTATCCCCTTGTTTTAGGTCCTGAGTGTGCCTTCCCTTCTCACTCAGCATACCTGTCCTACCACACCCACTATCCCCAGACCCCCCCAGCCTCACCAGCCCTACTGGTGCACACAGAGTGCCCACGGGACTGCCCCCTGGACGACACCATGCATCAGTCTGTGTTACACATGCCACACCACTTGGGTACTGCTACTTAGATGCTACTCATCAAGTAGAACAGAGTTCTCAATTGTCATTGACTCTCCATGTTTAATGTTCCTATTTTTCAACCTTACCTTTATTTCCACTGCATTTTTCACTCTCCCATTTGACATTCCCCTATTCCTGATTAAATTGTTGTTGTACTGAAAAACCACTTCACTGCTCCATTTGTTTTCCATATCTTCTTCTTTTCCAGACCTTTACTCCCAGTTTTTCTGCTACCCACTAGGTGGCACTGTTCTCCCATATCTCAGTCTGATCTCATTTGAGGGATGCATGTGGATGTGCCTGTTTTCCAAAAGTGATCTTGTCGCTTGGATGCATTTGGGATAATGCACAGTGACTAAGGATCTGGTCAACAAATGCTCAAAGAGTGACCTGATTGTCTTGAGTTTATCATGGGACAAATGTCTCAATATGTAAAATTCTTTCAGAAAAAGTGTTCTGCATTTGTTGACTGAATCCCATACCCTGAAAAAAATGAAATTGGGTTCACCTATACCAGCAGCTACACATATGGATGTTACCAAATGATTTATTTTCTCGATCCACCCACCCACCCCAAATTCTCTCTGGCCATACAGACAGCAGTGAGTGCCTGGCTGATGATGTCAGCATCATTGCTGGTGGGACCCTGACTGGTTGGCATGCTGATTCAGCTTTTGTCCTTTGGAGGAGGATATTGGGTATCCTGGGAGATGTCAACAACATCCGCTGTCCCAAAATCCATGCCAAGGTCTTCTCTTATCTATATGAGCTCTGGCACAAGCTGGCCAAGGTAAGCTGATTAAGCAAAAACATAGATATATAAAGCACCTGATGTTTTCAGAATCTAATTATTCTTATTAAATACTGCCCCCTTATTTTAGTTAATAATATCTCTGCAAAATGCCATTTGGGAGTAAACATAAATTATATCCTGTATTTTTTCTATTGTATACCACATAAAACTGCCACATATGACACTTGTTGTTCAGTGACTGAAATTAAATGTGTGTTTACAGATCCGGGACAACCTTGGGATCAGTGTGGACAACCAGTCTTCTCCCCCCCAACCTGTCTTCATTCCTCCTCTTCGAATGCTTGCCTCTTGGCTTTTCAGGGTATTAATGGCACAGAAGAACAGCAGGCAACATTTAAAAAATGAGCAATAAGATGACAACACTAAGGGAAATTAAGCTTAGATTACATACAGACACAGTATAATATTGTGTCTTCAAAATAATAATAGGGAAAATTTAATTGAAGCTGATAGTAATTTTACTTGTTCCTAATTCATTCATATGTTTACATCAGATGTCACAAACAATATCTGATAGGAGTTTCCTCTAATGATCAGGAATGTGATAACATTTCCAGCAACAGCAACAAATAACCAGGACTGAATGGTTGGCTTCATCCGTGATAGATGCTGTGCCTAAACAGATAGTTAGATTTGCTGTATCCACTTGTATTGTTGTAGAGTAACCATAAATCACTTACGTCGCATATTAAAGTCAAACTAAATATACACTACTGGACTTATTGATGGCAAACAGCAGCATATTGAATTCACACTGGTTGCAACTGATTCGATTGATTTTCACACAGAGGAAAACTGAGGATAACCTTCCTATCACCTCCCCCTCAGCATGAAATATTGTAAATGTATCTAGATACATAGATAGATACGTTTTTGACTCCTGATAATAAAACTGACTGCATCTGTCTCCACTCCACAGGCCACAATGCTGCCAGCTGAGTACAAGGCTGGCAAGTTGCAAGCTTACAAGTTGATCTGTGAGATGATGACCAGACACCAGGATCTACTCCCCAGCAGTGATTTCTTGGTGCACCTCTACTACATCATGCACAAGGGCTTCACCAGCAGTGATCAGGTATGTCCAGCAGGTGGCAACACATTGAATTTGCTGGGGTTTTTTGTTTTTTAATGCAGCACTAGATGGCACACCAGTAAAACTAATGTCATGTTTGTTTACTGGACCTGTCTAAATACTGGAATTCAATTGCTTGTAGTTTCTAGTTAGCCATCTAGTTTTTCCTATATGATCCATAGTTTTGTTATGACCCAGTCATTCTTATTCACCTGTTGGTCTTTAGTGTAATTCAAGCAACCCTTTGGCTTATCATGAAATTTATCTTCCACGTTATAAGCTTAGCAACCTGAGATAGTAGGTCTCTAATTGAGGATTACTGAAGTATATGAAGCGTCTCTGGACAACCCCAGCCACATTGGTTGGACAGGCTAGTGCACAAAATTAAGGAGGGTTGCATAAGGTAGGCATAAAACCTGTGTCACATCTATGTGTGGACCATGCTCCACAGTGGGGACCCTGACCATGGAATAGGACAAAAGAAAAAAACAAAGAGGCATGAGGGCAGGAGTCACATAAGAACAGTGCAATTTATAATTGTTAAAGCTCTGTATCAGCAACTGTTTACCAGCCAGTGTTGATGCAGAATGCTACTTTTTCTTTTTTTGACATCTTCCACCTCTTGTAGCCTCACCCCTTCCTCGTATTTAAATCTGGCCTTGCTTTATTCCTTCCAAAGGAAGCTGAGTGGAGATGAATGGAGTCCTCTAAAATAAAACAAAAAATGCATGTGAATGTGGGGTGTTTTGGATGCAAGGGTGTGTGTGTGTGTATGTATATGCCCCACTGGTTGGGGTTTTTATTGCGCTTTGGCAGTGCGACAAGCTTATTAGAATGTTTTCCATGTCGTTAAATAATGTTTTGAGCCCCTGCCGCGTATACGTGATTAATTAAGGATTGACGTCTGTCGCGCTCCGTTAGACTGACACGTCGGCCAGGGGCCCGTAGTAGGCTGGCCTGCCTGCCTGTGTGTACATGAGTGTGTGAAGGAGCGGGCGGGGAGCCTGGGGAACGTAGTGTAGAGTAGAGCAATGAGGGGGGCACACTGAGGGATGAGGCAACATTCTCCAGCTTTTGTTGTGGCTCTGTATAATGCGTCAGGGGGCCAGAGCCAGGCTGGCCACTGAAGCATGCTCAAATTGGCCAGAGAAAAGAGTCCTCACGCCACACAATAGGGGACAGCCGCACGCCTGCTTAACATAAGAAAGTGGCTCTTACTCCCCTCCTCCTCCTTCCTCTCTGCCTTTGCTTCAGCCCCCACCACACCAACAAATAAAAAAAGGGAAAGAACATACTTTTTAAATCCATTGTACATATATTCTGTATTGCTGATTCATACTCTTTTGAAATTTACCTCACATGATTAAAGTATACAGCAAAGACTGGTTTGGAACAACTGGAATTTGTGTATGTGCATAAACAGCTAAATATAGCTGCTGGTTTTGGATTTACATATAGCATTTACTGTACACATGGATCTTAAAATACTCATCTTACATGTTACAGGACAGCTTTGTTTCCTTACTTTTTAAACAGCCCTGTTCTGTAGATAAAAAGGGGTTTCCCAGTGTAAATCACTTAAAGGAAAATTATGAGTGCCTTTTGGAGGGATTCTCCTACCAGGTGCCAAGGTCAGGGCTATTGTCCTGATTGTCTGTCAGTCTCTGGTCTCTTCTCTCACAAAGACAGGACCATAGTGCAATAGTATTAATCTAACTAGCAGGTATACTGTCAGTGTACCATGCAACAGCATATTTTGTATAGCGAAGTGTACACAAGTATAGCATTTTTCACCTTTTTATGTGAAAGAAATTGTATCTATCTTGTTATACACTTTCACATGTTAGTATGGCAAGGGCTAACATACAATATTAGATCAGGTAGAAGTGGAGAAACTATTGTCCTTATTGGTGATTTCAAAGCAACTTGCCTTAGTTCACAGAAAAAGAGCAGTCTTGTGCTCTGCTGATCTTTTTCAACAAATTTTGCTCTTGGAACATGACAGATGATCCAAAAGCCACAAATGTAGCAGCCAATTAAACCTCTCACCTTATCATCATGAAAGTGTGCCGTATCCCCTCTTAAATTGCGAGAAGGGAAAACCCCAGATATTAATAGTGATTATATTGGTTTTGAATTACAATGAGAGATCTTTCCCATACTAAACTTTAACGTCCATGGTAAATGAGAGCACGATTTTCAGACGTTGTGCAGAGTGATGTAATGCTGGAGTAAACCCTTTCACCCCAGGAGCCAGCAGGTGGACAGCGTGTGCTTTCCTAGAGATGAGGCCAAATGAAAAAGCAGGAGGTGGGTCTATTCAGAGTTACGTTAATGCACCTTTTGTTGATGTAGGGGCCATTCCAGTGCCACATGCGGAGCTCAATTCCCATTTCTGTACACACACCTCAAATCAGGTTCCCTCTACTTACACATACAATAGAAAACACTTTGCATTCTACTTTTGTAGCTTCCTCTAAAATGCTCATTTCAGGCAATCAAGCAATAGTTTGTTGCATGCTAATTACCTGTGACTGCACAGCACATTATGCTTCAGAGGTCAATTACCAACAAAATGAGGGTAAAATGGGCCCTCAATCCTAAAGCTCTTCCCACCAATTTTCTACATGCAGTGTATTTTGTTGGCTTGACTTCCTACTTATTGCCTCTTATTCTATTCCTCCTTTGTTCACCTGCATTTACTGTTTACTGAAGCTTCAGGTGATTAATGTCACAGATAGATAGGGTGTGTGTGTGTGTGTGTGTGTGTGTGTGTGTGTGTGTGTGTGTGTGTGTGTGTGTGTGTGTGTGTG
>OMLM01016226.1:16399-26673 GCA_900302695.1 Helostoma temminkii | reverse complement strand
GCAGATGTGGCATCCTGCAGATTGGTGACAGGATTTTGTCCATAAATGGAGTTCCCACCGAAGACTCCACTCTGGAGGAAACCAATCAGCTGCTCAGAGACTCGTCCATCACGGCTCAGCTCACACTGGAGATCGAGTTTGACGTGGCCGGTACGCAAACACACAAACACACCCTTCATCTGTTTGTTCCACTTTAATGCACATCAGAAGCCTCTCTGTCTGCCACCGTTACATTTAGCACCAGATTTAAGGTTCTTCATTCTCTCAGAAACTGAATCATTAAAAATTCTGCTGCTAAAACATCAGCAAAATTCATTTATCCGTCGTTAACAATAACAACAACAAAGCTCACATTAAACCCTCTGCACATTAAATCTGAAAATTATATCACTGCACTGTTTAAAGATGTGTCAGATGTGTTTAATTCGATTAGATTATTTATAACGTGATACATCACAGTTTTATTTTGTTGTAAATGTTTATATGTCATTTATATGTTGTGTTTAATTATCTGTGCTGGTTTATTTATGGTATATACTGCAGTAGTACTTGATATACATATAAACATCTATTTTATTTCATCTTTGCATCACTACTCACTATGAAAAACAATTTTACACATTTAAAACAAGTTTTATTTGTTTTTATTTTTTAATTTACTCTCTTCTACTCTGTGTATCTGCATTTATCCAACTAATGCATGGAAACAATGATTAGTGTATTTATCCAGTCAGTTTTAGCTGTTAATGAAACTTACAACATAATACTTTTCATTTAGATTTAATCTCATTTTTGTTTTGATAAAAAGATGAATATTTAATATCTGTGTGTTTTGGATGCTGTTCTCAGTTTGGTGTCTGTCGTCCTGTTTTGTCTGACTCACTATCAGTCTGTGTTTAGTTCTGCTTCTCTGGCGTCTCCCTGTAATTTGTCAGACTCTTTATCAGCGTTGCAGCGTAAATAACCACCTACGCCTAAAAACACAACGTGTTGCTGATGACTCACACGCACAGTGAATAATCTGTTATTGAAAACGATATTGCTATTAATAATCACAGATAAGAGCAGAAATAAGCATAAGTTACTTTGTAGGTGGTTAAATTATCTGCACGACTCATTTGATGAGGATCATTGTCACTAACCATCATCAGATAAACTAATGTGATCAATGTGAAGCATAAACATCAGTACATATATAGATTTAAGATGCTCTTTATACCTGTAGACCCTCTGTGTGTCAGCTGGAGCCTAAAGAGAGGAAAACTGTCACCAGCTGCTACTGACAGTAAAAAGTGAAGTGAAAGGACTGAGTGTTAAATATTGTCTGTGTTGGACGTGGATTTGTGTCTAAAAGTCTGTCGTGGTCGTCTGACGTTGGTCAGACATGAAAACTAAGAGTAATAAAGTTTTCTCTTGACTTTCTAAGGGAATTATATCAAGTTAAGTCCCAAGTAGACGGCTACAAATATAAAGGTTACAGGTGGCTAATGTTAGCAGCTTAGCTAACAAATGCTCCTTATGAATAACGTTTTTCCTCCTAACATTAGTTCTTTTAGTCACATATCCACCTGCTACAAAGACAATATTTAACCTCTCCTGATACAAAGTGTGCAGTAAAATCACAGTCCAGTCCTTTCTCTGACTGTATAACTACTACTTTTACCCACAGTATCAGTTGGTACACGGTTTAAACACACTGACATCTTCAGTAGCTGATGTAGTTACAGTCTGATGTCTGACCACAGTGGATCATCCCTGTGAGTGAGCAGGTCACTGGCTGGAAATCCAGTCCACTGGTTAATGTAACTGGTTCTAATAACACTCCTGCTCCTAAAGAGTGAGCGACGAGCAAACGAATCTTGATAGACACAGTGAACAGGTTAAAAAAACATAGTGTTTACTAACTGTCTTTAAACTACATCATAAGTCCTTTAAACGTGCAGTTGACTGTCTGATCGATCTGCAGCTGTAATTAAAACGAGGAGAGACCTGCTGTTTGGCTTCGAACCTGCTCCTCCTCAAACTGAAACTGGCTGTTTTACCCTCTTTCTGTCGTTCAGAGTCGGTCATCCCCAGTTCTGGGACGTTCCACGTGAAGCTCCCAAAGAAACCGGGAGTGGAGCTGGGAATCACCATCAGCTGTGAGTAAAGACTGAGGTTCACAACACACTGTCTGCTTTTCATTTAGGGATTTGTTTAAAAACCACTGTAAATAAATGTAAACACAAGAATCCACAGGTGAGTTCAGGAACATGAAAATAACTGTGGTGGGCGACGGAATAATTCATCCCCTGGTGAAGAAGAATCAGTTTACAGCAGTCAGCTGTGAATAAAGTTTGTTTTTCTTTTTATTTTGAAACCTTTATGTTCTTACATCCTGGTGTTTTCAGCCAGCGCCGTCTCATGCTGTGATACACATTTATCAGTTTAGTAGGACACTTCCTGCCTTGATTTTATGTCCAGTTTAACATTTAATTACTACATTGGTAGTACTGCAGTAAACACATCAATTATTTACATTATTTGCTTCTGTGTTTGCAGCTCCGTCCAACAGGAAACCAGGTGATCCTCTGATCATCTCTGACATCAAGAAAGGCAGCGTCGCACACAGGTAAACATACTGTAAATACACCCACTGGCCACTTTATTAGGTACAGTCTTTTTTATGTTATTATCATAGTGGGTGATGGTTTTTACTGGACATTATAGTGAAAGGTGTTCCTAACATTCTGCCCTCCCCTGTGTATATGTAGACTGAGCAGACAAAATATCAGAAACAGTGTAACGCAGTAATATTTTATTTATATAGCAGCTTTTCTACAGCTTTATGCAGATGAATGAGTTTTCTGATTCAGTAAATATTAATAATATTGTACAAGTCAAGGAATACGATCCTCACAGATATTTTTGGTTTTAAATAATACGTGTGAGTTGAAGGGGAAAAATGTTTCAGAAGTTAGAACAAGAATGAAAATTAGAGGTGAATTAAAGACACTAGAAACAGTTAATTGGTTTTAAAACATGTAAAATTTGTTCAAAATACAATAATCAATAAACAATAATCGATCAATCAAAGCTAAAGGCAATAACACACAATAAAAATTACTAAAGTTATTTTAAATAAAATCACCTAAAACAATCAAACACAAAGCTACAAACAAACACACAAACAAATTAAAAAAGAAGTTTTCAGTTTGTGTTTTACTAGAAAGAGACTAGAAAGACGTTTTAATATTATTTTAATATATTTAATATTATATTCTGAGAACAGTAACTGACATAACGTGTTTTATAACCTAAATTTAATTTGCCCACACGACCATGGACACAAACACATTGCTGTTGTATGTGCTGGCAGGATAAACTGGAGTTTTCATCTGTGGTTTGTTATTTGGACAAACAGACCAGGACAGTGTGTGTTGTGGTTTTTTAGATCGTGCTTCAGCAGGTAACATCTGTTCGTTGGTTTTAATTTTAGGACGGGGACGTTGGAGCTCGGGGACAAGCTGCTGGCCATCGATAACATCCGGGTGGAGAACTGCTCGATGGAGGAAGCCGTTCAGATCCTCCAGCAATGTGAGGAGCTCGTCAAACTGAAGATCCGCAAAGACGAAGACAACTCGGGTATCAGCAGTTTGTTTGTTTTTCTTTAGTGCAAAGTGTTCGAATCAGATCTGTTGTTTATTCTGGCTGTAGTGAACATTGCAGCCTCTGGAAGGAGAGAGGCCACACATGTCGAGGCGGAAATCCTCTCCCTGAACAGAGGCGGAGGCCGTAGACACAATCCGTCTCCTGTTTACTACGTTTCATTCCCAGTGTAAATCAGAACCACAACACACATCCACCAGGAAGGCCACAGTTAGTGACTCACCTTACTGCCGGCAGGAGGGGTAATAAGAGTTGAGATCTACTCACATGCTCTCGTTCATTGTTCATCTAAAGAGAAAAACTAGGACCAGCCTGCAGGATATATTTAACGTCTCCTACCAACTTTTCTCAGACAGAAGAAGCAACTTGAATGAGCAGTGAAATGTTTCTACCTTACAACACGAGTCAGCTCTCAGATAACCTCACCTGGATGACAGAGTCCTCACAGACATGTTGCATCCTCTGGTGGTCACTGATGGGACTGTAGACTGATCATCTGATGTGAGCTAAAAAGGAAACTGAGGAGACAGTTTCACCTGCAAATAGATAAAACAAATCTTTCTTGTCCTGAAACAAGCTCCTGGTAATATTACAATAACCATAGAAACTATTATTATGGGAAACCTGAATAATAGGCTGTAGTAATAGCTGTAAAGGTTTTAGTGATCGGTGCTGATGGAGGTTTGGTGAATTTTTCCAGAAAGTGTCTTTCAGAAAGTGTCTTTCAGTCTTTTACCGTGTTGGGCAGGAAATGTGAGCTGATCTCTAATGACACTGAGCACAGACGTCTTTGCTCAGTTTAATCTGTAACATCTGACTCAGCATTTGGGGGATTTTTCTTCTACCTCTGTGTCTTTCTGCAGTTCTTTCTTTTTTTACATCCTCATCCCAACTCCTACAGTTTTTCAAGATGCTTTTAGCTTTAGAGATTAGTGTGAACCATGAAGGGACATGCTTAGAAAACATTACGAGAATTTTCTTAGAATTTCGTCACTAGGATCAAGTCGTTCCGTCATCATCATGATGATCATGATGTCCAGGAACTGAACAGGGGCCACTCCACAATGTTTAAGATGGGAGGAAGAAGCTAAAGTAAAGTCAACTGAAGACTAGTCCAACATTGGCACATCTCATGCTCTTCCACCTTGGTACTGTAGAAGAAATTCTCTGGGAATAAAATGTTTGGAGTTCAGGTTTTGTCCAGAGACACTTTGACATATGGAAGTAGTTGGAAACCGCCGACCCTGGGGTCAAAGCCCGACCACACCACCAGTTGCTCCACTGCTGCCCCAACTAGATAAACAAGTCCAAAGTCCATTCAGAGATTGATTATATTGTCAGTCTTAATTATTTGTGTGTCAACCATTCCTAAAAAACATGACAGATATGTTTGGCGCATACTATTGGCAGAAAACAACCAAGACATGTCTGAGTCAGGATTCACCAGCAGTCTCTGAATGGGTAGAAAGGAAAATCTGTGTAATAGAAAAAACGACCTCCTCTTTGAGGATACTGCACCCGGGGTGAGTTCTGGATCGGAGCCTGTTGAGTGTCAGCCAGTAACAGCAGCTTCGCTCTGTGCGTGACGATCTGATGGCTCATCTTCCTTCCGCTCATGTTGTGTGCTCTTCTGAGCTGGTGGGCAGGAGTGAACTTACTGGGATCTTTCTGATCCTCTGTGTTTCTGTCAGGACCTTTGGTGGCATTATTTGGAGGAACATGTAACCATGGACACAACATTATTTTTACACATGACAACAGCTAGCATGCTGTTAGCTACTAGCTATTAGCACTGTAAAACACAGGCCTGATCCAGCAGAGACCTGAATTCTGGCACAAAAGTCTTTGATTCAGAGTTGATTATATAGGAAGAAAACTTACAAATAAATTCATATCTATCGTAACACCCTGGGGTTTGTATAGTGCTGAGTCTGTATAAAGAACTAAACAATCAGGTGTTCAGAGAAATGACTGTTTGAGGCTCTATCAGGGCTGGTATCTCCCTGAACAAGTCTTTATTGAACGTTTCAGATGAGCAGGAGGTGTCCGGCAGCATCATCTACACCGTGGAGCTGCAGCGATACGGAGGCCCGCTGGGAATCACCATCTCAGGCACAGAGGAGCCCTTTGACCCCATCATCATCTCCTCACTGACCAAGGGCGGGCTGGCTGAGAGGTACACGTCCTGATAGATAGTAAATGTATAAATTAAATTATAGTCAAAGGTCTGTTGCTGTGGACTGCATTGTATTCAGAGGCGTCCCTAATATTCTGAACCTCTCATATTATGTAAATGGTAGAGGATAAAACAGCAGGGAATTCTGCCAAAGAACTAAATGTTAAAGTATGATATCATTAGCTGAATTCAGTTTGCGCAGGGCTCACTAACCCCGGCTGTAAACACACTCCTGTGTGTGTCAGGACTGGAGCCATTCACGTAGGAGATCGTATTCTGGCGATCAACAGCAACAGCCTGAAGGGGAAACCTCTGAGTGAAGCCATCAGTCTGCTGCAGCAAGCAGGAGAGACGGTCACGCTGAAGATCAAGAAGCAGGGAGAACGTACGTACTGAATGTAAACACACACCTGAAACCAGTGTTTTACTACCTACACTGAGAGTAGGACTGAGCAAGTTGGTCACAACAGAATAACTAGAATTACTGTAACATGGATATATTCAGTTAAATTCAGGTTTATTTATATAGCGCCAAATCATAAAAGTCATCTCAAGGCACTTTACAAGTGTAAGGTTCAAGCCATAGCCAACAAATCCCCCTTGAGCAGCACTAGGCAACAGTGGAGAGGAAAAGCTCCCTATTTAGAAAGGAAGAAACCTCCAGCAGAACCAGGCTCAAGGTGGGCGGCCATTTGCCTCGACCAGTTGGTGTGAGTGGAAAGAAAATGAGAAAAGGACAATAGGTAACAAAACAATAACAACAAAAAGCAGCAATAAAACACTTAAGATGGGCCAGTAACTGAACATTGGAAACATATAGCTTCAAGGCAGAGAGAGGGCGAAACAAAACTATGAGAGAGAGAGAGAGAGAACACAGAAAGTTAATGACATGCAATGGTGGCATATGAGTAAAAGGAGGAAAGAAGAGCAGATTAGCTCAGTGTGTCAGGGAAGTCCCTCGGCAGTCTAAATCTATAGCAGCATAACTAAGAGCTAGTTCAGAGTCACCTGAGCCAGCTCTAACTATAAGCTTTATCAAACAGGAAAGTTTTAAGTCTAGTCTTAAAAGTAGAGACGGTGTCTGCTTCCCGAACATGAACTGGGAGCTGGTTCCACAGGAGAGGAGCTTGATAGCTAAAGGCTCTGCCTCCCATTCTACATTTGGAAACTCTGGGAACCACAAGTAGACCTGCACTCTGAGAACGTAGTGTTCTGCTGGGATGATATGTTACTATGAGGTCTTTAAGATATAACTGGATATAACAAAGATATAACAGGGAAGGTGACTGTGGGAGGAGAGTCTGAGGAGATCTCCGAAGTATCCTTTGCTATTAAACATAGACAGTGATTCTGGTTTGGGATCTGGTACTGGTTCTGATTATGGAGATGAATCCAAGACCTTTTCACACGTCCTGCATCTACCGTTATATTAAACTGACATAAAACCAAACTGTTGGTTCCTCTGGTTCTGTTTAGTGTCGAGCCCGAAGACGTGCGTGATCGGTCCCGGCCTGGGGACGGGGCTCGGTCAGGAGAACCAGGACGGAGAGGAGGAACCAGTTGTCATGGTTGCAGGTCGGCCCAGTCAGAGGGCGTTCAGCACGCTGCCGTCAGTTGACAGCGCCGTTGAGTCCTGGGACGGATCCAACATGGACAGCAGCTTCACCACGCCGGGTAGGGACCTGACCTCTGAGCTTAACCTTTAAGTCAAGTTTCCTGTAATTAAACACTGAATTCAGTTAATCTCGATTATATAATAAATATTCTGTGGACTGATGAGACAAAACTTTAACTTTCTGGAAGGCGTGAAACTAACAGTATTTTATAAAAAGAACGTATCAACAGTCGAACATGGTGGTGGTGGTGTGATGGTCTGGGGCTCAGCTTCAGGACCTGGACGACTTGTCATAACTGACAGAACCATGAATTCTGACTCCTGAGGGAGAATGTCCGACCATCAGTTCATGAACTTAAGCTCAAGAGCACTTAGGTTATGCAGCAGGACAATGATCCAAAACACACCAGCAAGTCCACCTTAGAGTGATCTAGTCAAAGTCCAGACTTAAATCTGGTTAAGATGCTGTGTATTGACCTTAAACAGGCCGTTCATGCTCATAAACCCTCCAGTGTGGCTGAATTAAAAATATTCTGGAGGACTCATTGCCAATTATAACACTTGATTGCAGTTGTTGCTGCCAACCAGATATTAGGTTTAGGGGGCAGTTACTTTTTCACATAGGCCCAGGCAGGTTTAGAGATTTTTCCCTTAGATTAAATAATAAATTAAATTATCATTTAAAATCTGCATTTTGTATCTACTCAGGTTACCTTTTTGTAATATTAACATTTGTTTGATTATCTGAATCATTTAAATGTGACCAATATGCAAAAAAATAATAAAAAAAGCTCTTTAGTAAATTATGTCTGTGTTTGTTTGCAGCTCCACCATTTCAGTCGTCTCCGTACAGTTTCCACGAGTGGCGCAGCACCAAGACCTCCAACAGCCAATCATCGTCCTCTACTCGCCAGAGAGCCAATCCACTGTCAGACCTGGGTCTTAGCGATGACGACTGGGACCGCCCACCTCTCGGAGGGTGAGACCCTGCAGATTTTTGAACGTGTAAACATTTAAACAGATTTAAATCTGAGACGCTGTATTGAAAAATCTACTCAAAATCTGTCACACACTCCTCACACAGAGTTTCCCCATAGACGTCTAAATAAGTCACTTTTCATGGTTTATTTTTTTTAATTCTGATGGTTTGTGCTGTGAACAAAAAGAGCGTTTTGTCGTCCGCCTTTCTGTCACAACACTATCACACACAAGAAAAGAAAAAGTCAGGCAGGATCTGAAATAGGCCAAAGGTAGAGGAGAAATCTGATTACTCATCTGTTTCATGTGTATGAGGAGTTCCAGGAACCACACAGTCAATGAGTGAGTAGCTCAGAGAGAAACTATTGAGTAAAATGTTTAGGCAGATCACTGAGAGCACAGCAGTGAACAGGGATATTAACCCTCGTCCTCTAAGTGGATCTTCTTTTCTTCTTTTAACCCTCTTTTACGGTTATTTTTCATCTATTTTAGACACTGAAATAGTAGTAGTGTATGTTTGCTACTGATTAATAGCAGTGTGGTGCTGATACATGCCAGGTGTTCCAGGACACGCGCACAAAAGCAAACCCAGAGCTCTGACAACACTGGAGCCTCCAGCTGGAGCCACTAACTGTTCTAACCTGAAATGGAAGTTTTCTTCTTGGGATACTGAACGTTTTTCTGCCCCTGGTGTGAGCACACACACTTCATGATACAGATTTGTTGCAAACCTGCCAGTTTTATACTCTTATACTTTATACTCTCTTTAGACGCTTCTAAGTTTACCCTCAGATCTCACCAGCTGCCATTTGAAACCTGATCTTAGCAAACTAGCATTCTTGATTCAAATCAGTGGAGGTTGTTAGCATTGAGCTAACAGCAGTAACAGCAGTGTGTCTGTGTCCACAGAGCCTGTAATCTGCCCAGTGGTCTAATCAGTGACAGCAGGTACCACACTGACCTTTGACCTTTAACCCCCACACGGTCCCCTGTCACCTGTCCAACTAGCAGAAACCCTCACCTGGTGACCTTTGACCTCCAATACTCTGTGACATACACCTGGTGGATGTGTATGTTGTCGCTGCACGTGTCCTCACTCTGTCACCGGCATGACCTGACCATCACCAGCCTCCTCTGTGTGTGTGTGTGTGTGTGTGTGTGTGTGTGCCTGTTCTCCTCTGTGATTGGCTGACCTTTGACCTCTCCTCCAGGTTCAGTGTGGGGCATGATGGCACAGAACCGGACCAGGAGGAGAACTTCTGGTCTCAGGCTCTGGAGGATCTGGAGACATGTGGCCAAAGCGGCATCCTCAGAGAACTAGAGGTAAGCGGTTAAAGTTACTACCGTTAGTACTACATGTACTACAACTGTACTGTTCATGCAGTATCTGCTGTATCAGTTTCCTACAGCTGAATTAAATGAATAAAAGTTAAGTATTCCTCAGCCCTATACAATGGTAATAGTAGTAGTAGTAGTAGTAGTACATTACCCTCATGATAAAACAGTATGGAGCAGGACAGTGACTTTAAATTTTGTCAAAAAGATAAAACAAGATGTGGGTAGATGTGTACATCATGTCATACGGCCAAAAAGCTTCGGAAAGTCACAGGGGAATTCCTGCGATAATGAAAACAGAGCAGACACAGAGCTGAGATTTGGGTTGAAGTGATTTGTCCTGCACACACTTTGGAAAATCTTACTCAATATGATTTTTCTAAAAATTCCAAATTTAAATAAGCACATAAAATAAAATAACGAATGAATCAGAACATGTATCATGATGAATCAGAGCCACTAAAACAGAAAACCTCCAGAAGACACTGAGAGTGGGGTCTTCATCAGCTCTAGTCATCATCT
>OMLM01016225.1:55401-66042 GCA_900302695.1 Helostoma temminkii | reverse complement strand
AGATAACTATGTAAATATAGAAATAGTGGCAGAGCTGATGCACTGGATTGCATCAGTGGTCATAACGCTATGCCTGATCAGTGTATTAGGAGATAGCTTGTGTGGCGTTCTCTGGATGCACTTGTCAATACTGAACAAAACTGGTACAAAAAAACAGAACAGACAACAGAATCATGGGCATCCATGGCTCACAGATGTGAGGTTAGCTTAGGTGATCTGATTCCAATGAAAAGCTATTGTATCACAAATTGCTAAAAAAAGACCATGCTGCTATGACTGACAGGCCACAGATTGACACACAGTGCATCTGCGTGTGTAGCTGCGTATCCACAGAGCCCCATACAATTTTTACTGTAAAAAAAAAAGTCAGGATTAGACTGGTGCTTTTAACATTGTAGCTGAACAGTGTAAATCAAAAGCGTATTTGTATGGTAGTGTACTAATGTATATGCTTTCTCTGTACCAGCATTGGCCTGTGACAATTTGAGCATTTACAAAAGCCATCAAAATCATAAATACAAAATACATTAGAGAGAGTTTCAACATTGGTAGGTCTTCAGAGTTTAACATAAGACTTGTGTGTGCATAAATCAGGACAGTGTGATTTGTATGTTGACAGTATTTTTAGGTGTGTGTCCTCAGTGTATGAGTGGTTCATCATGGGAACAATGAGTGAGCATCATTCAGAAAAGACTTTCATTCAAAAAATGAATGAAAGAAACCAAAGCAACTGGACAACAGTTTGTAGTGATGTGCAAACACCACTAGATGGCAGTGTTGGTTTTATCACTGACATTTCTACATTCAACCAGCTCCTGGTGCAGACTGGTGATTTATTTTACTCCTGTGTTACTTGCCTGAAGACAGAAGAATCCAGCTCAGTATCATGAAGTCATAAGCAGAGTTAATTGGGAATGTGAGCAGGTGTGATTGTGTGGTCAGATTGACCTGTTTTAGTTTTGAGATGATTGGACACTTTTGCACTTGAGCTAAGATTAAGAGGAATATTCTTACATAGGCTATTCTCACAGCATCTTTGATCTGTGTGAGGGAAAGAGTTGACAGTTGCTTGCTTCCAGTGCATTTCTAGTTTGTGGTCTACAGTGATATAAGTTGTTTTCAAACATGCAGTAACAGGAAAATAGCTGTAATCAATATCTACAAGTGCATTTCCAGGATTCTGGAAGCAAGTTATAACAAGAAAAGCACACGTATGAATAATCAAATTCATAACGGCTGAGCTTCATTCAGCTGATACAGTTTAAGGGTTCTGGTATTGTTTGTGCTGGCTCACTGAAACTGAGACTACAGACCTTTTTGTAGAGACACTTTGGCAGATGGCTTAATTAGTAACTTTACAAAAGGCTGCACTGTTTGAGGTGGAGGCAGTGGTGGAAGAAGTACTCTGAATTTCTAAATTAAGTTATACACAGTGTAGAAATACATACATTAAAAGTGAGAACCCTGCACTAAAGAGCTACAATGTGCAACTTAAGCTGATTTAGAGTCTTGTGCCTACATGAAATCAGTCCATTCTTCTCCACCCAGCCTCTTTTGTATGAATCTGCATCTGCAGAGTAACTAAACCTATAGTAAACTATAAATAGAATGTAAGCAGGAGGATACTTACCACTTTGTTTTTTTCCTCTGGCTTATGTTGTAGTTGCCACAGGAGACGCTGGTCTGCATATTGATTTGGCTCAGGTTTTGCCCTTCCTGAGTGGCCCCCAGCGTATGCTGACTTGTGCAGCCTCAGTGGCTGGGGTTTTGTAGGGGTTCAGTGTCTTATCCAGGCACACTTTGGCAGTAGCCAGTTCTCAAACCACTAACCAACCAACCAAGGTGACCACACTTCCAATTGCATCACTACCACCCTCAGTGGGTAATGCATTATCTCAACTAAGTTTCCCATTACAGATTGTGTGGGCACGGAGCCAATCCTAGCTGCTACTCGGCTAGAGGCAGGGTACAACCTCGACAGGTTTCCAGTCTATCATGGGGCTAGAACTGTTATATCACTGATGAAATTAGTTTCACCTGTGCTTTTCTTCCTCTAATAATAAGTGTGTGCTGTGAAAACAATGCATGTTACATCTGGGGTTTACCTGCAACAAATTGATGATAACAGCCACTATAGTGGTTGTGTAGTGGCAGCAGTATGGAAGTGAGATAATGTAGATTAATATGACAGTAATAGACAGGGTTTCTGCACATTTTCTTTAGTCAACACTAAAGACTGCAAGATTAAGACAACTTTATTAACAGAGGAATAAAAATCATATCTTCAAGTACTATACAGAAATGATACAATTTGCTATCAGTGACAGGCCTTCATATAATTCAGCTTTTATTCCAGTACTTCAGCACTGCATTTGATGATGATGTAGTAGAAATAATGGAGCTTGATGGCTAAAATGAGTCATAGGCAGCCAAGATGTAGAGTAGGCTGAGTATTAATGCATTTCTTATCGGTTTGATTGACATTTCTGCTGGCCACTTCATACTGGATCTCTTCACAGACAGACTAGAGAAGAAATTATCTGTTCCCATTAAGTTGATGCAACTTAACAAGGACTTAACAAGCACATAGTAATGTTAGAGAGATGAGGCGTAGCCATCAGCAGATAGTGTGTTCTTATCTCATGTTCACTGTCAGCTAAACAATAAACAGGTCACACAAATATGAAATATATTTTGAAAATGAATGTTTTCACTTCAGCAAAATCCAGACGGGTAAAAAGCCGGAGGACCAACTGTCAATTTCAAGGTCATCTGTGAATTCTTTTAGATACACAGGCATTTGGAAGCAGAAGTTTGCCCCAAGGCCCTGTTCAAATGCCATGAGTAGGATTGTTATCCAACTTGCAGCCTGTCAGCTGTAGGGTTAACACAGCGCGTCAACGCTAATTCAAAACTACAGTGTGTGAGGTACAGGGAGCAGAGGTGAGGAGAGGCTGAACACTTTCTGCTCCTGCACAAACAACTCGCAAACAAAGTGTGCTTTTTATACAGCATGGCGACAGATGTATTACACAATATGTTTGAAATCTTCAGTGGGATTATTATTATTATGATGCGCGAGATTAAAAACTAACTGTGTTTACTCCTCTCCCCTGCAGCTACGCCATCGAGACTGATCCACAATAATAATAATAATAATTCCCAGCCGGAGAACAAACAGCATCTGGACGTGGAGAGAAGGGAGAGGGTGAAGTCTCAGCAGGGTGGGCAGCAGATGGTGACACTGCAGCAGCACTTCTCCAGGTAGCACCTTCACCACACCAGCCGCTGACATAAAAGTTATATGAAAACTAGTATTGAAGACTTAAAGGAGAACTCCACCATTTTTCCACATCAGAGTGTGTTTATGTGTTGGGGACTACTACTGCTAATACTTAAAACCATTCCTACACAAAGAGAAATTGGGGCTGAGGATCACAACCGTGAAGATAAAAAATGTGTTTTATAAAGACGTGACCTTATTTCCAGACCTCTGTAGGCTCATCAGTGCACTAGGCAAGCAGTTTGACTCCACATTCACTGCTAATGTACAACACAACCATATCTTTAAAAGTGCTTTCAACCTACAAGCCCATTTGATTTCTCCAATCAAACTCTGAGCATTTCAACAGAATTCAAACAGAACTGTATAGAGACAGACATGGCAGTTTCCTGACTGACAGTGTTGTGAGAGACACAAACAGACAGAGACAGTGCAAACTGTCTGAATTGAAAAAATGCACAATTAAAAGTGACTTATTTAGACATCTGCGGGGCATTTTGGTTTGGTTTCTGTTTTAGTAAGACTTGTGGCAGACTTAATTTTTAAACTGAAGAACAATCACTATGTGTAATGATCGTGTGATGTATACATGGTATGGTAATCAAAGTTCTCAAAGAGAAATCTGACTGGGGAAGTCAGCTTTCTCTAATGAACTACACCAATTATGAAAAAGCAGGTTTCAGAGTTAATATCACAGCTAAGAGATCAACTTACTAGAGAAAACCAACCGTAATCCGATGTGAATTTAAGTGATTTACCATGATAAAATTTTTTGCAGATAATCACATGGTAGCTACTATTATAAACAAGCAAATTCTATTCAAGCTTTATTTCTAGTCTTTACACACCGATCAGCCACAGTCCTAGTTCAACCAGGTTGCAGTTTGTTATATGGGTTATGGGGCTGTGCAGCCACAGAACACAGAGTGCCCACCTCAGTGGTGGTTTTAACACTGAGGTGGCTGTTCAGCTACCTAATGTGGCTGCACAGTGGGTAAAAGGAAGCATGAAAGCTATAATGATATAATGGAAATTTTTTGAAATATATTGACAATATGAGTGCATCTTTGTTTGTTTGTAGCTGGGAAATGATGAAATAATGTGGAAATGATCTAATTTGTTAATGTGTTTTACATTTATCCCACGGCTCTGTATTGTGCTGTATACTTTATTGCTGTATTTCAGTTTTCAAGCAATGGCTTGAGTATATTGAGTTGACGAGAAGTTTGTCTGTGACATGAACTGCTTCATGAAGTTGGCTGTCGCTGTAGCTTATGTTTCGGTAGATTAAAAGCCAGTGGCCATAACTCAACAACACACTGTCCAACTGAGCCATCATCATAATGTATAATACACATTCATTAAAGGCCAAACAACAAGTGTGATAAACTGCTCAGTTTCTATGATGTCCACAACACTTGAGAGGAGTCATTCTCCTGCAGTTAGATCCCACTACTGTGTCCACACATATTGATCTCCTCTCACAGTGTGTGATAGCAGGAAATAATAACCAAGCATTATGTCCAGCCAGCTGATGGCCTCTTGGGACTCAAATTCCATCTCATCTCATCTGCATATGTTCAGCAAGGTGTGAGATTGGGACCCAATGATTTGTGACTGTAAGTTAAATCACAGTTGTCATATAGATGATGTTATGCTTTCAGAATAGGACCCACAAAGAAACTGAATACTAAAAGATTCTTTTGAAGGTTTAATAATAAAGGCATGAGAAGCAAGCAGGTCGTGAAGGCTGGGACTGGCTCGGACTGATGCAAAGGTGTAATGAGTCTTCCACACATGTAGGTGTCAATGAATATTACTAAGCACAGAAATAACAGTAACTATCAGGTGGCAGTTATGAGAACATTTATCGGAATAAACTTGCTTACTTGTTTCTGATGGGAATTAATGGAGTGAAGCAACTGGGTTTGAGCAAAAATCCACCTATGTAAACAAGCACTGAAACAGAGATAGTGCACAGACCCAAACAGAGAAATCCACAATCCACTAAACAGCCAAGGTTCCAAGTGTACAGTTCATAAGGCTAAACAGGTTTGTTTTGCACAAACAAGCCACAGGTAATCATCAGAATATTCAGAGTCACAGGGAGTCAGGTCCACAGAGCATACTTAATCAGACTAGAGGATTCCAAAAGTGAGGTTCAAGAGCAGGACAAGACAATCCAATATTCAAGACTCAAGAATCCCAGAGTACATTCAAATAAACAGTACCAAGTCAGTCAGGCAAAGCAGGCTGGAGTTTTTCCTGGATAGAGCAGACAATCTGGCAAATTGTGAGTGTTGACAGTTCTGCTTATAAAAAGAGAACATCGGGTAAAACTGATTAATGAGTCAAGTTAGCCAGAGCTGGAATGAGGAGGACCAGAATTAAGTAAGGGAGTACAAAATAAGAGCGAGAGGAGGAAGTAAAGTCAATGACAACGTTGTGAAAACCATGATACAATATGCTGCTAGATAGAGAAATTAGATAATAGTTGTTTTTTCTCCTTTTGCTACTTAACATAGGGCAATGTGTCAGTCAGCTATAGAGTACAGATTATGATTAAAAAGTAAAATCAAACGGTATTTGGAAAATAGATTTCCATTAAACCAGACGTTTTTTTAAATTGGACACTCATATATGTTTTAGGCTCATTTTAATTTTGTTTCATAAAGCCAGTGTCTCCTGAGGAAGCTTTATAAAGCAAAACCCAACTTTCAGTGTTCTGATGAAATACTGCCTTTACACACTGGCCTCTAAGGACATGTAATTGGTGCAGCTCAGTAGGCTTCTTTCTGTTTCATATTTTATTTACAGAATAGCTCTATCAGTAAAAACTTAAAATGACTTTCACATGAAAAGATCTGTTTAGTTTCAATCTAATGCTAATTACTGCTTCTTTCAAATGAATAAATAAACACTGAAGGAGAAAGTGTGTCCAAACTGTAATGTAAATCATTCTATATTATTTTTTAATCATATTTATCATATCAATTTAAGGCGAGGTCGCACCATTGAAAATGTTTGAGACCATCCATCAATCCATTTTCTATACCGCTTGGTTCCAGTAGGGGTTACAGGTGTGCTGGAGCCTATCCCAGCTGTCGTACGGGCGAGAGGCGGGGTACACCCTGGACAGGTCGCCAGTCTATCGCAGGGCCCCCCTGTTTGAGACCAACTCCTGCTCATACATATATCACAAGAAGAACATTTTTAAAATTGTGCTTTTTTTAAAGAAAAATGCAGCCGTTCTTAATCATTTTACAACCGTTGCTCATTAAGCAGTCAGCTCGTGGACAGTGCTGATGTAAGACATAAGTGAGCATTTCAAGTGAAAGATCACTGATGCTCATCTGAAGTGTAATTTCTAAGCTTATCAAAGACATCATATTGTTCTTGCTTGGAAAACACACTTACATTGTGGTTTAAAAGTGAGATTGAACTAGTAATAAGAAACTAGAACTACCACGTCAACGTTAAGCTCCCCCTCAGCCAGTCCAACTCACAGTTTACATGCATGTCCGTCCAGTTTCATATTCTGATATATACTCTGTAAACAGATGCTTGTGCCAAAAGTAATAAAATTTCCTACATGAGTTTCTGAGACATTGTGTCCTACAGTGACATCAGGCATGATTTGACATGAGGTCGCAGTGACCTTGACCTTGAATGTTTGACAGCCAATCAAATGGTAAACTCAGTCAGTTCACCCTTGAGTCCAAATGGATGTTTGTGCCAGATTTGAAGAAACTGCCTCAAATTCCTGAGATATTGTGTCCAATGAGAATAAGACAGACAACTTGACAACATAATGCCTCCAGTCATGGCTGCAGCTGGAATAAAAACAAGCTGGATAGCTGCAAAAGCAGCCAGCATGTCCCAGGATGCCCATTTTATATTACTTTAAAGTCTGCTCTACTACATTTCACACCCAGATATTGTACTTTTAGCTCCACTACATTTATTTGACAGGTGTAATTACTAGTTAAAGCTTAAGCCAGTGGTTCCTAGCCTCTTTAGCGTCTGACTTCTTACGGAAAACACAATAGTGGATGTCATACATCTATGAGTCTAGTTCATGAAAGAGAAAGACTGTAATAATGTCCAACAAAAGAAACAGCTTTATATTTTCTCTTCTTTCTTCTCCCCTTAATCATCTCTCAAATGCTTGCACTGATTTCTACTTTGTGAACTACTGAACTAAACTGAACTAAACTAATGTACATTGGGAATGCAAGAATTTACTTCTAATGGTGTGTTTCACGTTGCTGTGTTATTATTTTCACTTAAACAGATCTTTATGCTTCTGCCACCTTATAATTACAAGACATTTGCTTAATGTTATATTTAACATAGCATAACAGAGTATTTCTCAGTGAACTTTTAAGTGAATGATAATAAGGGACATAATATGTATATGCTGTTTATTAAAGAAGAAGGCATCATGTCTTCATCCACTTTCCCAGAAAAGTTTTTTATGAAGCTTGCGGAGTTGTTTAGGAAGGGTGACATTCTGATGGCTTAGGGTGTTTTTCTCCTCCTCCAGTGTGATGCCCAGAACCTTTTCACCATGAAGCTTTTTGTAGAGTCTGTCAACTTGGTCTTGCAGAGCACAGTTTTCTGCGCTGAGGTTGCTGATCTCTGCTTTTATCACCCGGTGCTTCTCATCCATAGCTTGTCTCTTTGAAAGCTTCTTCTCCATCTGCTGAAGCTTTTTATGCAGCTTGCTATTGTTGTTGATCAGCACCCTTTTCTCAGCCTTCAGTGTTTTATAATTTATCTCAGAAGCCAGGAGAGATTTGAAATTCTCATTAAAAATGTGAGTTTCATTAGTGATTTTGTTTATGTTTTCCCTCAGTGCATCTGTCTGCTCCTTCAGAATGTAATACTTATACCTCCAGTCCTCTTCATTCAGAAGCTGTCTGTAGGCCTCACTGTACATTTTTGTCAGGACCCTTCTTTGTGACAGCATGGCTTTCTCCTCAGCTTCCAGTTTTTCAAACACGTCCTTTGGAATTTTTATACTGTGGATCTGGCTCTTGACATCCTCAATTTGCTGTTGCAAGTTGTAGTTTTCTCTCTTGTAAACTTCCATGCGGATCCTTCTTTCCCTTAACAGGTCGCCTAGGGTCCTGACATTCTTGTACTCTCTGTAGAGACCTCGAAGTTTCTGGTGCAGGACATCGTTTTTATGCCTCAAGGCTTTGTTTGATGCTTTCATTTCATTGTTTAGCTTAAGCAAAGCTTTTTCATTTTGGAGTGCTTTGTTGATCTCCTGAATCTCATGTCGCAAAGCGTCATTCTGCTGGTTAATGGCTTCATACTTGACACTTGCACTTTTGTAGGATTCATCCAAACCTTTGACATGTCGATGCCTCTCTTTAAGCTCCAGGATTTCCTTTTGCAGAGCTCTGTTTTGCTGGTGCATTGCCTCTTTCTCTTCCTTCATGGCTACGCACATTTCCTGCAAAGCAGTTTTATTTAGGACTTTTTCCTGCAGGTCTTGAAGTTCCCTTTGGAGCTCCTTGTTTTCCTGTGTCATGGCTTCACTTTCTGCTTTAATTTTTTCATATTTTGCATCCAAAGTGCTCAGATTTGTCAGCTCGCCTCTGAGCTTCATTACTTCATTTAGAAGGTCACTGCATTTTTCTTTTTCAGCCTTTTTGTCCATCTCCTTTTGGCCAGATTTCTTTTCCAAACATTCAGAGTTCGAAAGCTGTTCACTGAGCTCATGAATCTGGAGGCGCACAGCATCAAGCTGTTGGCTGATGACCTGTATGCTCATGGCAATGCACTTGCTCTCTGCACCTGCTGGTTCCCGGTGAAGGTCCATGTTGTCACTGTGAAGGGAGAAAAGTGTACACAACTTATTTTCTGCTGTCTTAAAAGCTCATCAGTTAAAAAACACTTTATCATCAGAATACAGAAATAGAGTACCGAGCTGTACTCAGTGGTGAGGAGGTCATTTCCAATGCAGTAATATCAGTCTATACTCATTGAGGGGTTCTGTGTGTTCCTGCAGGAATGGTGCATGTACAGAATGTGACATCACTTCAGATTCTAGAACTAAATCAATTTATGATGCAGATATCTGTGTTCCTAATCTAACCTGTAGTTTACCATAGCAACAATATTTAGTATTAGTATTTAGTATAAGTATTAGTAACAGTATTTTTTTAAATAAGTGCAAATTTCATGTTGTGAATGCTAAAAAAATCCAATAAACTAAGATACTTGTTATTTTATTTAGATATTAGTTATTTTAAAATTTGCTGAGACTGCTTCACAAAACTAACAGTAGTAACAGTGTGTGTGAGTAAATCCAGTAGAATGCATAATCATCCTTTGATTAGAGGCTTTTCTTACTTAAATGAAATGAGGAATAGGTCTGAGTGTCACCACAGAGAAACTGCCACTTGAGCCTGCTACATAATGTTCACGCTCAGTTCTAAATGCATTAGATCTGCACCTGAAAGGCAGGTAAAAAAAATCTAGCACTGAGCCCAATGTATTCCCCCGAAAATCTTTGGACTGATTGAATGATGCTGCACTTCATGTAGAATTTGTTATTCAGTTATCTAAATGCTTCATGTAAATAATGGACAAAAACCCACAAGAAGAGAAAAGAATGGAGATGTTTTGCGATGACTTGATGGTCCCTCTTTGAATAGTGAAGCCTGTGGCAAAATGTCACAGAACAGAAGCATCTCTTCTTAAGGGGAAGGGGTCATTTCAATTCACTGAAGCAATGTACAGTACATACTGTAAACACGCATGGCTTCACATGTGACTATACAGCATATGATAGCGTGTTCTGCACGTACTGTATAATATACTCTATCGTTCCTCTTTGGTAAAAGTAGTGCTTCTAATACTAGTATTCTTAATTTAAAGAATCTTAAATTAAACAATAATGGCATGAGCCAATTACATCTGTATATATTTTAACAATTTTTATATTGAGTCTATTGTTTATAGCTGTGAGAATGAAACCATGCACCAACTTTTTTAGTTTGCCATCTAGGATTCTCAAATTTGAGCAGTCAGTAGTTGCTGTGTCCTGACAACTACAGTTTGCTGAATAATTTGATATAATAATAGTACATCATCTACAGGTATAGTTTTTTTTTAAAGGGCAATAACTAATATTTTATACATTTTCTAAGAAATTAAATGTAAATTGGACCAGACATGTTGTGTGTCAGCTGTTATAGACCACTTCATGTTTCTGTGATACATCCACACATTGTTTTGATTTTGTGTTTTCTTGTTTTGGATACGGTCTTAACCGATAGGTGGCAGTGCATACTCAAGTGCAAGCTCTCATTTCAAACAAACATTGGCTTGCCACGCAACTT
>OMLM01016225.1:43377-55381 GCA_900302695.1 Helostoma temminkii | reverse complement strand
GTAAGCTTAGCTGCTATCGTTACTAAAATCTTTTCATGAAAACAGATGCCGCATTTTACACACATCCTCTAGAAAGACATTAGACATGTATAAACACTGAAACATTGGTCGCTCTATTTAGCTCTCTTGGGTTATATCTATATATGTTCAGGGCTCCAGTGCATGTCTGAAAGCAGCTTATGTCACTGCTACAAATTTACTGGCAGACCCACAGGAGTGACGATAAAAACAAGAACATCTTGGCACAGATTTTCTAAAAAGGCTAAATACAAAACAGAGGGAGGTTAAAAAAAACTGGAATAGAAAAAGTCTAAACAATACATACAATACTATCACAAAGACAAAATCCTTATAAGAACAGAAGGCTACTTAAGAGAGTAGAGCAGTTAGCAACAAAAGAAATCAGGTAAGATAATCAAGAAACATAGACACGCTTCAAAAATCATCTCACTAGATAAAAGCACCAGACTCCAGACTATGGAGAGGAACAGAAGCTTGAACGCTGACAGACTAGTGAGAGAGTGACTGAATTGCACAGCTTAAATGCAGGAGACAACAAGCTGATGAGTAGGCCAGGTTCCATGGCAGAAAAACAAGGCAGGTAAACAATAATGCAGAGAGGGCATGGAGAGTGAGAACAAGAACAGAGGAAAAGGAATCTAAACATGAGAAAAAATGAGGTGCAAGATCATAAGGGGACCCCCTTCTAATGGGTATCTCCAGATGTCCCTGTAGGCTGGTCTGGAGGATGACCATGTGAGAGCGGTCCAGGATGCCACAAGCTGTTACCCAGCTCCTCCAGGCTGTATCCCTCACAGTCAACTAGATAAGAGATAAAAGAAAACTTTAATGATCCCCAATGGGGAAATTCAATTGATACAGCACAATTTAGAGTAAAACAAAATTAAATGAAAGTTTAATTAGTGATTTCGTCTTGAGATGGTGCACACATCTTATTGTACAGTCTCAGGCACCAAAGGCCATCTCAAGCGCTCTGTCTTGTTTTTTGGTGGAATCAGTCTGTGGCTGAATGAACGTCCCACCTAACACAGTTCATCATAAAGCGGATGAGACAGATTGTCTAGCATAGCACTGATCTTATCCACCATCCTCCTCTCTGCCACACCCTCCAGACTGTCCAGTTCCAGTTCTACTGCCGATTTTGTCTTCTTGATCAACTCTTCTCCAGCCTTAATGCCACCTCCCCAACACACAACAGCAAAGAACAGAGCACTAGCTGATATAGACTGATAGAACATCTCCAGTCGCTTGTTGCACACGTCAAAAAAACAAAGCCTTCTGAGGTAGAACAGTCCGCTTTGTCCTTTCTTGTAGAGGGCATCTGTGTTGTTTGACCATTCCAGTTTGTTGTTGTGGACTGCGAGATAATTGTATGAGTCCACTATCTCTACATCCAGAATGGTGAGTGGGACTGGGGTCTTCCTGCTCTTTCTGAAATCCACCACCAGTTCTATGGTTTTATTGATGTTGAGCTTTAAGCAGTTCCTGTTGCACCATTCAACAAAGTTTTCTATCAGCTGTACATACTCCTCAATGTTATCATTACTGATGCAGCCAGCAACTGAGGAGTCAGAGAACTTTTGTACTTTTAGGTGGGATGCTTGTTGGCTCCAGGTGCGTCTGGAGCTTTGCATGGAAGTCAGCACACTGACTGCACTTTCTTGTTGGGGTTGATAATGATAAGCAGCTTGAAAAGGGGAAAAACTGGTAAAGAACTGTGTGCATATTCAATCCCAGATGTTGATGGAATGACTCAGATCAGAAGCCTTGGAGAAGGGTTGTGGGTTCTCTATGTTCTATTATTGGAGCAATTCAATCACTTCTTCCATCTGGCTCTCATTCTCCCTTATGACCTGACCCCGTGCTTGCTATTCATTCATTAATGGCCAGTCCCATTTCTCAATCTTATCCCTACGCCTACACCTTGTCCCTTGAAACACAGTGGTAAGGGTAGGGCTGAAAATATTCTGCAGAAATGAGACACCCCTAACTAGACTCTTATACATCATCATATGGTGTCACTAGCTGCTACATAAAACGTGAGTGTTGACAGCCCCCTTTCCTGTAATCTTCATTGCGTGGGTTATAGGCATTAATTTGTGTTTGTCTGTCACAAAACAGCAAGTTGCAATAAGCATAAAACTGAAAAGCAGTTGATTTATTTTCAGGCATAGTTTGCGGTCAAGTCACGAGGTATCAGACATGAAAATATATAACATTCATGACTGCCATGCAAATCAGCAGTTATGATTGGGCAGCATGGAGCTTAGTAGAGCAGTCATCTGCCAGCCCTACATGCTTGTCTGTGGACAAGACACCAAAACCCTGTTACTATCCCTCACTTGTAAGTTGCTTTGGATAAAAGGTCTTCCAAATAACTGAATGTAGATGTAATGATGGAAAGTAAACACTAGCAAACTTAAGCGATTTCTTTGTAGTTTTCAATTAAGTTTCAATTGCAAAAATAATCTTTGCTTGTGTGTGTAGTCATACTGTCCATGTATCTGTTGTATGCTGAGAAATCCCTCATACCCCTTTGATTGAAGTGTGGTCCTGAAAAATCTTTGTTTCAAGGGCTATGGAGCCCTCTGCTTTAGCCTTACCCCTCCATCCAAAAGGAATTGGGACACCCCTACAGAACACGTGAACACACAAAACGGAGGGTTAGGGCTAAGGGGTAGAAATATTTGGCTCTAACAAACACGTGAGACAGGAGCGCAAGAAAAGACTAAAATAACTAAAACAAAGAGTAATAGAAAATGCTACAAGGAACTAAACAATACCAACCTGGGCTAAGAGTCACTGAGACAATATCCTAACAAGAACAGAAGGCTACTTAAGTGATTTGAGCAGTGAGCAACAAAAGAAATCAGGTAAGGTAATAAAGAAATATAGACGTCACTAGACACAAGCACGAGTCCAGACTATGGAGAGGAACAGAAGCATGACATGAATGCTGACAGACTAGTGAGGCAATTAATGAATTGCACAACTTAAATGCAGGACAGTGAAGTAAGTGGCACCATCGTTTTACAGCTAACAGCTAACAGTAGCTAGGAGACCAGCCTGTCATAACTGACGTAGTTGCAGAAACAGGACAGAGAGGTAAGGGGCAAAGGGGGTTGTGGCTCTAGTCTCTATTATGGTTTTAAAAAGCTGTCTGAAACTAGTCCATTCTGCCTTTTACTGTGATACTGTGTAGTTTTTTATGCATCTACAAGACAACCTTCATTTGGAAATGCTGCGATTGTATCAGGCATTCAAACAACAGATTTCAAAATACCATATGTAAGGACCGTAACTGGTAAATAGCAGGAATTACTGTAGGTTTGGGTTGTTCAGGTTGTATTATTGCTATATGGTTATTGTAAATGTATGAGAAAAGCACTTTTAATCAGTTTCTTACGTTCCTTATTTTATGAATTATGATTTCAAATATTTTATTTATACCATATCCCTACTTGGCTTGACTTACTTCTGTAGATGTGCCATGTTAACTAAAGGTGATTTAAATGTGGTATTGTTTACAACCAGTGGTTGTCAACCCTGGTCCTGCATGTTTTCCAACTATCCCTGCACTTACGGCTTCTGATTGGCTGAACACACCTGACTTAGGTAACCAGAAGTGGGTAGTAGAAGGATCTTAAAACAAGCAGAACCATTGTTTTACACAATATATCCATCCAATGCTAGCTAGGCCTGTAGGTGGTGGCAGGATTGGGAGTCACACCACCATGGAAAACATACTTCAGAAAACACTTTTTTTAAAATTAGCATTTTTATCATAGCAAGCACTACAATGCAATTGTAGATTTTGACAAATCTTATGACCTAGGAGCAAAAAGCAAGAATTTGATGTTAGTTGTCATCTTAAATTAGGCAGAACCTTGGACTGGGATGGTGTGGAGGGTACGAGGCGTTGTTAGGGTAAAGGCAGATGTGGGTTTTGAGCTTGTTTTCCTCCTTACTGAAAGCACTCTGCTGTGCATTATTTCCTGTGTGGTCCACAGAGAGAGCAGGAAACCCACTTTCCCTTCAGTGCTCAATCACAAACACACATTGACTAATTCTAAAGAGAGAAAGGTGAGGACTTGTGTGGTTAGCCTCATTTTAAATAAGCAGCAACGGTGAGAGTCAGTAGAAAAACAGCATGGGGTCAGTGAGTGACCGAGTGGGTAGAAAGTGGAGGAAATGACTCAAATATTGCTGAGAATAACAAGAATTCGAAAAGAATCAGGTAACGTCTGACTTCATAAACACCACGGTACAAAATACATGACTCCACTACTGGTGGATTTGACCTGTGCACTGCTCTGTTAGTGTTTAAAGAAGGCTATGATAAGATGATTTTGCTCTTATGCCTGTTGCAGAGTGGTGAGTTGTAAACTTATTAGTCACAAAGACATCCTTTAATTTGAATTCATGCAATTGTTAGCTCAAGTTTTTTAGCTTTCAATTTGTATTCATTCTGAAAGTAAAGGGCTAGCTAGGCTAAGTAGGTTCCACTAGAAAGTAGAATATGTTCATTCTGCATATACAAACTAGCAGGTCAAGCTAGCATGAGTTGTCTCTATTTTCCTATGGTATTTTGCGAAAAATTAAAGAGGACCTCTGGCAGTCCGTCCTACCCACACTACAGTAGGTCATTAACTGTGGCCTTCCTGAGGAGGTGTAAATTGGGTCGGATAATAGGGCAGCATGATAATCAGAATACATACATGTCTAAGTCTTAGACTTCAGTAAAGTGAAAGGGTATTTATGTGCACATGCAATGTTAACTGCACTCCTCTCTCAAACCACTTTTCTTCTGTGTTCAAAATGTGTACATTATTGTCCCTAACTGAGTGTCCTCTGCCCTTTCGATGAAGGTACACAGCTGATTCCGGTCCTGGGGTGTGGCTCCTTCTGTGCTGGGCCATCCTCATGTGTAGCTTCTGTTTAGTTTCTCTAATGTACATCTCTAAGCACTCATTGCTGCTTTGGACCTTGTACACTATATTGCTCATCTTGTGTTTTAGTGTCCAGTGTTTGGTTTGCATGAGTCTCTGTCTCAGTGTATTTGTGCCTTTGGTGAACGCATATAGACCTAAAGTCCCTCAGTAACAGTACAGCAATGCAGACGCTTTCATTTTGGGTAGTCTCACTGGGATTAAATGTTGCATCTGGATTTTTACATCTGGTTATTTAGGCTGCACATATTCACACCTAATGACTCTGTTTGCTTTTTCCTGGACTCAAAGAATAGTTGATTTCAGTATTCTCCCTCTTAACCCCACCACCTCCTGTTGTTTTCATTTTCACCAGATTTTTTTCGGGTCAGCGATAGTGACTTGGGGCAGGAATGTCAATGTGTGCTCACAGTCAGTATCTCACACTAATGGCTGTTCCACACACATCAAACTAGGGAAAAAACCGCTCTGAAAGCGACAGGGCAAAATGTCACTGGTCGCGACATTACAGGGAACATGGTCAGTGTCTATCAAGCATACACAGCTTAGAGGGAAAACAATTACAATACCAGAAGTCAAGACCCCACTGATACAGTGGGAGCCATTTGCACAAATGTCAGCCGCAGCATTATGCAAGAACTGAAGCCTTCTGAATATGTGAAAGTCTTATACAGCAAACAGTAATGAAAATTAGCAAAAAGTAGCAACACAAAATAAGTTCCAACAAAGGTCTGAGGGTTGTCAAATCCTTCACTTCATCCACCTGTTTTTTGTGCATTTTACATAATGTGCACATTGAATGGAAATTTTAAAAAAGAAAGCTGAAATGCTATAGCAGTTTTAATGCTATAGCATTGAGATAGCAGTCAAATTAGGTTTTACCTGTAGTTTTTCTTGTGCCCTCTGGATGAAGTGTTAGCTAACACCACCTGTCAGTGACCACCTTTGTTTACTGATCAACATGGTGTCTTTGGGTGTGGCTGTGGAAAGGTCTAAACACTGCAGGTTAGGTGAAGGGGAGCTGATAAAACCATGTCATGATGATGCCGCAGGATTGACTTGAGCTCTGCACTCTAATTCACGCAAATCTGATTTTATGTATATAGTAAAAAGTCTGGTTAGACCTTTACATGGTTTTACAATGTCAATTATCCTTTCTAATGTGGAGATCAAACATAAAATGTATTAATACATCACATAAACACTAACGGTCTAATAAGTTTGCATGTTGTCTTCTTGAATGCAGCATGGAGGAGACGGTGCGCACGCTACTGCAGAACCAGGACTCAGTGGAGGGCCCTAAGGTGGACCCACTGGACCTTATGAAAGCATACAAGGTACAAGAAAGACTTCTAGAACTCTAGATATGTTTATGCTCTTCCATTCTGTTTTATTTAACTAATGCATTATAATATGTTGTGCTTCACCTAACAAACATGTCTAATTTAGTTTTTGGATTTGACTGTTGCATTGGTTATTTTAATGTCAATCTCTCTTCTCTGCTGCTTTGAGTTTCTCTTTTTTAAACAGAAAGTCCATATACCTCTGTGATTGGGATTTTATAGTGTTTGGTAGTTAGACACTTGTTGAAGCCAGGAGACTCTGCCTGCAGCTTTATGGTGCTGGTTGATATGTGGGTGGGAGATAATGCAATAGTCAACCATAAAGACTCAGTTTTAACTAACTGTCTTAGAGTAGCAGGCATATAAACTCTGTGGAGTCATTAAGTTGTGAACATTTGATGGTCACATCTTCCATCAGGTATTCGTGTGTATTGTTAGGGTCACATGATTCAGCGTGAACGACTGTGAAATCACCTTGGGAATGATGAAAGAACTGTATTGTAATAGCTGATGAGTGATGTCACAGACCAGCTCCTCTGCTGAGAGAGGGTCATTCCAATCTGATGCAGATGACCTCTTTTATTCTCATTCCAACCAATGGTCAGAGGTGTCATTGATTGGTCCAGGTGCCACTGAACAGCACCTGCTGGCATAAGCAAGACAGAAGTTTCATTTTTGCAGTATTCAATGTGTTTATTAAACTTTATTTTTTATAACTGGAGCCCACTTTGAGAATGTGTTTGTAATTTCTTAGTTTGACCAGCACTCTCTGCATTCCAGGACAAACTCCTGGAGGAAATGTGGAAGCAGCAGGACAGTCTGGAGGCTTCTGCAGCCACAGCAGCAGAGATGCCAACCTTGCCTGAGGCTGGTGGTGGATCAGAGGAAAATTCACAGGACAGCAAACCCCTGTTAGAGCGACTCAGAGCCCTTGAGGTAAGGTGAACTGCATGGTCCACTCCTTAGCTTTCCCCAACTAATCCCACTCTCCCACTGCTTTTCTGTTCCCCACATCCTCTCCCTTCACCCCTTAAATTCCCCCTTGATCAATATATTGAACATCCTGCTGATTATCATTTAATAAATTGTATACAAGTGTATTTCATTTGATACTCTACTGTATTATTTGTATGCGTATTTGGAATAAGCAGGACTGAACATTGCTGTAACACAATGATCTGTGAAACACATTTTTGTTTCTTTAGTTTATTTAAGAAGTATTGTAGGGTTTGTTTTGGCGCTTTTTATATAGCAGAGGTCTGCATGCTGTGGCCTGTGTGCCTTTATCAAAATTATATTAAATTGTTCTTCGTCATCAAAACCTTCAGGCATGTTGCAGAAACTGACTGCACTAACATAAATAACTTTTATGGTGTAAAACTGCTGAATGAGAAACGCCCAACTGAGGTTGTGTCTGTTTTTTTAAAAAGTAGGAAAAATAAGATGTGTAACAAGGAATCAAAAGCATTTACTTACATAAATAAAATCTTTCTTAAGTGACAACGTCACTTATAGTGACTCAGTCTGTGTTGACTCATCTGAAAATTCCAGCGAGACATGTAAGGATTACAATCAGCGTTTCATCACACCTTTGTTCATCTTTGAAAACAACAGAAAATGAGAGCCCATTAGGTTGAAGACCAGTCCCAGTAGCATGGAAGCAGCAGAAGTCAAAGGAGCTATTCATTTCCAGGAGGCGATAATTAACATGCTGCCACGGTAGTTAACATTTGGAATCAGCCTTCTGGTGAATGTACAGTTCGTCTTTCTGTCACTCATTCCCTACTGAAAAGGTAACAGGACTTACCATCTGTTGAGAGGTCTCAGAAAGCAATTGTTGATCACGCTGCTACTGCAAAACATCAGCGAAGGAAAATCTGTATTTTAAATTGCACTAATAATGATCACTAATAATTAGAGAAGGAACAACAATAAAGAGAAAGTTAGGAACAATGCCTTTTCCTCATTCATGACTACATTCCAGTCATTAATCCCAGAAAACATTGTACTCATTGTTGGTACTGGTGTTACTGTAGGTGCAAGTGGACGTGAAAAGAGATAATTAGTGGATGTCACGCCCTAGTGCTGATCTCTACAGATGCTGGGAGGGGGCATTTAATGAAACACCTGCCTGCGATAGTTGAAACACAGTGTGTCTAGACTGAGAAGCTGGGAGAATCACTGAGTTAAACACAGAACTCCTACGATGACTCATTACCATCACTAATCCATTGTGCTGTTTGCTGGTGTGTTAATGTCCAATTTCATTTTGTAAAAATGAAAAGCTTAACACAGATTAGTTTCAGTTGCTTTTATTAATCTGTCTCCATTCCTTTGTTGTCGCACTATTCAACTATGAACTTCCAGCAGTGATGTTACAACTAAAGTGTATTTTAGTGACTTGAAATCAGTTAGTTGATTGATTGATTGATTGATTGCTGGGCAACTACATGAAATGTATGGAGATTTAATGAAGCCCCTGTACAAACAGACAGTTATTTAATAGTATTATTAATAGCATCTTAAACTACAGCACTGCTACAATTTGTACAAAATACAAAAAAGCCTTTTTTCTGGAGTAACTAACTCCATAACTCACGACATAACTCTATTCTAACTCCAGGGTCGATGGATTGACTCCCGGTTCCCTCCGATTCCTGGCCACATGTTGAAGTGTCCCTGAACAAGACACTGATAATTATTAAATACGTGACTTTTAAAGCCTTGTGTCCTAAAAGGGAGGTTGTTGGGAAAATTAACACAGGATGCTAGAACCATTGACACAGCCATGAACACTTCTAGATCGGGTCAGCTGAAGAGGAAAGACTTACTAGTTGGAAACTAGTGGTGGTGATGTTGAAGTTTGTTGACAGCCCCACAATAGTTATTTACCTTGGGTGAACATTTTTAGGCTTAGAAAAATCATAAAATTTGTGACAGATATCTTGCTGAACAAAACCTGTTTTCCAAACTGTTGTTTCCCAGAGAGCCTATCTTCTGCAATAACTGAAAATTCCCATTGGCTTTTTGTCCGGGGAACCAGGGTGATGCTAACTTCTGGGAGGGTGTACAAAAAAATAAAACACCATCCCTGAGGCAGTACCATATAACAGTGAAACCTCTTGCTGAATCCATGGCAACACTTTCTGCTTGCAACCCCCGAATTGTTCCCCAACTTAACACAATTACTTATCATAAAAATGTGAGCCAAACAATTAAAATAGTATCCACACAAAGCAAGCCCGCTGTAGCTAAGACATTTGATGACTCCGCTTTTATGTCTGTGTAACCACTCTGTCATTAGTGATGATCTTTTACAGTAAAGCGCCAACTTAAATTCCTCCTGTTTTCTTCTACCCTAATAGATGGAAGAATGGATGCGTTTCTGGTTTTTATGCCTTTGCTTCTTAATGGCTGAGGCCTGTTATTTCATCCCTGTAATTACACATTTTAACGCTGAACTGAAAAAACATTACAGGGTTTAGTTTCTAAAACTCTGTAATGTTTCTACAATTAACATGAAAAAACTGAAAGAGTTTAACCACAAATAAATAATAAATCAATCAATCAATAATAAAAATAAACTGAGCTTGCTCTCAATAGATCATCCATCAGACAAGGATAAAGAAGCATGGTGATCACTGTGCCAGACATGTACATCTGTGCAAGTGATTTATATATAGGATTAAGTTGGCAGATGTGGTAGATTATGCAGATGTTCTAAGTGAAGTTAAATAACATCCTTTACTTGCAGTCTATTAGATGTTACTTACATAAGCAACCAGGGTGATTTATAAAAATGTGTCACATCAATCATCATTCAGACACACACGTTGGACTTGCCTGATGTACACTGGCTGCAAACCTTCAGACTGATCTGAGGCCTGTGGAGAGTCAGAAAAATTCTGTCCCGTTTGGTTTATTGTGGTGAGTCTGAGGATATTAATCAGTGTCATTTCAGTAGCCAGTCACTGGATCACATTAAATACTGTGTTCTTCAGCCACCAGACAATACTGAGCTGTGTGAGGTGAGTTCTTCTGTGAACCCTGCTCTCTCCTGTGGTTACCAGCCATTTCTGTGATCTTTTTGTGAGTGTGTTGTTCAGAGGACTTGCCTACGGCACTTAAGTGAAAACAAACCCACACAGGTGGCTCAGCTTTGAAAATTTACTGGATTAATCCTGAGTTCTCAGAATGGTTTCTGTTCCCTGTCAGGGAACTTCAGAAACAGTGATGGTGGCCTGAAATGTAACATCATACCACACATTAAGATACTGCTGAAACAGCTGAATCACTATTCATGTCTATTTGACTCGCAGCCTAGATTTAAAACCCTATAGGTTTTTCCAAACTATACCTGGGCAGCTGCCCATTCAGAAGCAATTACTGCAGTAAGTACTGTAGTTTTAGCCTACCTGTCTGTTTTCTGTCTTTACAGGCGGAGAACTCTGCACTGTCGATGGAAAATGACAATCAGAGGAAGCAGTATGAACGCTGTCTGGATGAGGTGGGTATAAGTGTTCTCACTGCATTTTCAAGAACAAATGTATGAAATAATTTAAAAAAACATCACAATAGGATTCAGTGGAAGATGAGGTCTCTTATATACGGTGAATACATCATAAAGCTAGCCAGTTTAGCTTAGCATAAAGACTAGCTAGCCTGGCTCTGTCCAATTGTAATGATATTCACATTCAAGCTGAAAAATGACTACATTAGTCAGCACATCTTGTTTGTGAAAGCAAAACTTGTCTTTAAACAAAAAATGAAGTGTGAATTATATATTTAGGACAGAGTCAGTTCAGCTGTTTGCTTTCTTTATGCTAAGCTAAGCCTGGCAGTAGCTCCATGTTTAGCATACAGACATGACAAAGCTATCTGCTCAATTGTGCATAAAATATGGATTTATTAGATTTGTATAACATTGCATTATATTTTTATGTCAATTTTACACCAACTTTTAACTTTTTAGAATAAGGGTTGTAAATTTTGTATTTTTTCGCCATAGGCTAGCAGCAAGTCAGGCTACATTTTCCCCTGCTACCTACATATTTAATGATAACCAAGGGTAACTGAGCCTCAAGCTCTGTTCTCAATGCGTAATAATTAGAGTGGCATTATTTTTTTCATCTCACTTTTGTGAGCAAAGTGAATAGATACAGTGCAGTGAAAAATTATGTGCTTCCTGATTTGCATAGTTATCACACTTAAATGATTCAGACCATCAAACACATTTTTGTGTAACACGAAGATAACCAGAGTAAATACAATATGCAGTTGTTAAATCATATCAACAGTCAAACTTGGCAGTGATAGTGTAATGATCTGGGGCTGCTTTGCAGCTTCAGGACCTAGACGACTGTGAATTCTGCACTTCACCTGAAAATTCTAAAGGATAAAGTGCACTTGAGTTTATTCAGCAGGACGATGATCTTTAACACACCAGCCCAGACCAGTCCTCCCGAATGGCTCAAAAAATAAAAAATTAATTAAATTAAATTTTGGGGGCTTTTCAGAATGGCCTAGTAAAAGTCCAGACTTACATCCAATTGAGATGCTGTGGCATGACCTTAAACAGGATGTTCAAGCTCAAAAACCCTCCAGTGTGGTTGAATTAAAACAATTCTGAAAGGAAGAGATGGCCACAATTTTTCAACAGCGATGTGAAAGACTCATTGCTAGTTATTGCCA
>OMLM01016225.1:17311-36540 GCA_900302695.1 Helostoma temminkii | reverse complement strand
ATTTAGTTCACAGCAGAGCTAGGCTTCATAATTATCATGTCATCTTACCTTTAATAATCATAGAACACTGGGGGATTACATTTTTCCTGCATTCAGATGGAAATTATTTATCAAATTTTCTCCAGGAGTCACTCTGAATCCAAAAGACATGATGGAATTTAAGTAAGAACTCTAAACATTCTTAAATTATTGGTTCTGCTGCTGTTACGATAACCTACACATCGAAGGTTTGAATTTTTATTCAGATCCCTTTCTTTCAAAAAATTAGCTCCCAACCTGGGACTTTTAGCATGTGTGCACATGTGTGGTTGCATAGTAGAGGTAGTGAAACAAAGATACCTCCTCCAGACCTCTAACACTCCCTACTGTAGCCATACTACGTTCCATCTTTGAAATTCCATTATTATGGAAGCATGGCTGGATCAACTTGTCAGCTGCAGCTTTGAGCTGTGGCTTACAGACCAACTGTGTCCTTCACAGTTAAGAATAAGTTGCCAGCTCAGACAAAGCATGAAAGCCACTCCTTGATGAAAACATTACCTAACACCTGTATGTTGAGTTTTGCCACTTAATCTTTTCCCTACAATGTTGAGACTATTACAAATTGAAATGTCAATTAAAATGCAGTGTTTAATTGTCATAAAAGCATCTAAAGGGATCAGATTGATGTTACAGTCAGAGAGTAAATATGCACATCACTGTACACATGTGTCCAGGGTGTTGCAGAAAGGGGCTTTTTGATGAAACTTTTTTATAAAGTAATGGTGATATTTTTATGTCAGTGGTTCATAATCATATTCATGGGTCAACACCATTGCAGTCCTAAACTGCCCATCATGCATGACTTTAACTGAAATGTGATCCACATGTTCACAATAACAACAGAATTTGTGCAAAAGTCAAATTGTGTAATTTTCTCAAAAGTTGCTCAGTGACAGACAGGTTACATACATATAACCTAGTCTGTGTTTATTTTTACTTACTGACTGTAAGGTGCAGACATAAGCAATATGTGCATGTAGACAGTGAGACGTTTAGAAAGACATGGAAATTCCAGTGTGATTGTTCTGACAGCAGTTGCGTTGTGGCCCAGATCTGACTTGAAAAAAATATAATTTGGTTTGTTCACACCTTCAAGAAATAATGGTATCTGAATCACATTATCCGCAATCCTTCTAAAAATTATGTTTTAAAACAACAAAACTAAAACACAATTACATTTTTGTAGCGAATATAATCATGATTATGATTTGTTGCAGTGGTGAGTGGTGGAAAAAATCTTCAACATAGGGCTCAGGTCAATCAAAAACTTTTATCTCTGCATATAATTAATTGATTAATTGATTAATTGATTGATTAGTTAATTAATTAACTTCTTCAAACAAGAGAAAAACCAGCAGACACCAGAAATCATTGTGTGAAATAAGTTTATGCACTGACAAGCAGATAAAATGGAACTTCGTCATCTCCATAATTATGCCTACTTTTACAACATCTGAATACTACTTTTTTGTTGTGGGGGTGTTGAAAGCATGTAGCAGTCAACTGTTGCCCACCCATCCAGCATGACATGCTTGGGGTGGCCACATGCCAGACAGATAGCCAAGTCTAAAGGCAAGATTCTGCAAAGAGAGGAGGCATGTGCCACTGTTCCATGAGGTGGAGAACATCTTTCCAGATGCACTTGTCAATGACAGACAATGAAGCCAGACCACAATTTCTCTAACCTTAACCAACTGTGTGCCTAAGCCGAAATGTTGTTTAGTATGAACAAATTTGCTACTTGTCATTTGCAGTAATTGTGTCCTCATTATGTTAATAGAAAATGTAATCCAGTTGTAATTACGTTAACATAATTAGAAATGGGTTTTTTTTGTAATTTTTGGACAGAATTTTTCAGGGCAAAAATATCAGATTAGAGCCACCATGTGAATGTAGCTTTATGTACATAATTGGACTTTATTTGAACACTGGTAGAATTTCAGCCAGAACTTTTCGTCACAACACAAATTCTAATGAAACGACGCGTTTTTTTCTTGCAACTGGTCATAATCATTATGCAGCAGAGGGGCAGTGTTTCTGAAGGTCTCTACATATTGTCTAGGTTCTCAGCGTGATTCTTCTCCTCTTACAAACTGTTTTCAGGGGATCCGCTTTTTATGTTTGCCGTGGGCCTAGCAGAGCAAGAAATGCTGCCATTCATCTTTACACATTTTTTTGTAAAGGTCAGACTTGCAGATGAGGGGTTCTGTCTTCATATGAGAACTGCATAGACTCCCAACATGTGCAATTAAGCCTCTTCAGATGATCTAATATGCAGCTGCACATCTCATTTTTGATCAGCATAAAAATGCAAAAGATCCTGTGTAGATTTCTGGCAGCTAAATATTTTTCTTTCAGTATTTGCTTCATATGAAAATAAATTATGTGTTGCAAAAACGAGAAGTAATTGACCATATTTCTTTAATTTGCTGTTATAACATAAATCATATCACAGATATTTGTGGCTGTGTTTCTGAAATAAATTTTTGAAATAGTTTGGTTGAGGCTCAGCACTGACTACTTCACATACTTTACATACTCATTTATAAATAAATGCTATTGCTGCAGTCTGTTCCTCCACTCTTCTAGCAAACATTTCAGTTAAGCTTCCACTAATAATTCCACTCTGTTTTCTGATTAAATACTGAATACAATCATTCTCAGGCTACATTATAGACTTTATTATCCTTACTTTATTGTTTCACCAGCTAATTTTACTGTTTCATCCAGGCAACGCAGCTGGCATACAAATTTATAACACAACATCACTGGCAGCACAAGGAAAACAACATTTTATGTGCCAAAGGCTGAGACTTTGATTCTCTAATGCAGCGTTCCCAGTTATCCAGGAGGCTACATTAGTAGTGTAAGATAATTATCTCATGCCTAAAGCTTGAATATTAACCACTGTTGTTGTATTTGTTTCCAGTAAAGTCGCAAACACAAGTTATGAGAACTAGCCTTGGTTTTAAATCATTGATTTCAAAGTTTGGGACATTTTGTTAGTTGTCATCTGGAAAAAAGTTGCATATGTGTATCCTGCTGTGGCCACCTGCTACGTAGCTAAACAACATTTATCTGTGGTTATGACTAATGGATGAGTTTTTAGAGATATATGAGAATTTCTATGCAAGATGATTATTTTCTTAGCAAAAACTGGTATCAAATCTTACATAAATTTTTTGATACTTGTAAATACAACTTAGATATTATGACCTTATATAGATGTTTGCAGTTTAAATCGCACTAAAGCAAAAAAGAGATGCAGTGTAACCCCTAACCCTCTAGCAGACATTAGTATTCTTTCTTCTCTTCTCTTTCTTGTTTAACTGGTAATTGCTCAGTTAGTAGGGCAGTCATCTATGAACCCCAAGACTGGTGGTTCCTGGGACAAGACACTGAACCTTAAACCTTTGGTACCTCAAAGGGGCTGCCTTCATTGAAGGAATTAGTAAAGTATCAAGTTTTACTATTGCTGGTGATAATTGGTGGTGTCTAAAAGTCCCAAGGTTTTCACGATCTGTGCTTTTATTTTATTTTATTTCAGTTCTGCCCTGGTTTTTCTGTTCATTCACTCTCAGATACAACTGGCCACACTCCTTTAGTCATGCTTCTGTGCTTTTAGACCTGTGACTCCCAAGCTGCAAGTTGCAGTGGTCCTTGAGTCTCCCTCTTTGTCCTCCAACATCACACACAAACCCATTGTTGCAGGAAACTGAATTTGTGACCACAATAATCTATGATCAAAATCAAATCAACAAATATTAAATATGCAACTATATGGTGCAGCAAAATAAAGAACAATAGTTTCTTCCTTTCTGAAACATCTTTCTATACGGAACACATTCAGTGTGCCAGGTATAGTTTGACATAAGGTCATTGTTCCTCAAAAGCCCCTTTACTCCAAAGACTCCCATCTGTTCACCTGTCATGGTTATGAGCTGAGCCTCTCAGACCAGATGAGCAGCGAGATTACTGCTATAAGAGATCATGGCCTTTGTGTACTTCTACAAAGTGGGAGCAAAGAGCCCAAAATCCATTAGGCTCCACACCCTGTTACGGCTGCAGAGGGTACTTGAAAAAAAATGAAACTCAGGTCATTTTATTGTCCCCACTGATGGGGACAGAAGAGGACACAAGAAATGATCACTGATGGAGGGTTTTGATATTAGAGGCATAATGCAGTTTAGCAGATAACACAAAGGTAACCCTTCCATATGAATAATTGAAATGGAAAATTAGTTTTTTATCTTTGTGCTTGTTAGGTTCCTTGATCACAGTGACAGCACATCTGTTCCCAGTCAGGCTGACTGACTCTGAGTGGGGTTACAGGAAGGCAGCGCACAAACACAAGAGATAACGAGAGAGAGAAAAAGAACAGCTCTTAGTTGTTTTTATGTTTTACTGTTGTGCAAAACATATGAGGCAAATAAGAACAAATAGGAAGTGCATGAATTATGCACAGCTGCTTGCTCTGCTTCGGGACCAACTTGTTCCTAAGGACAGGACTCAGTGTTATAATTAAAATGACTGGTCTTAGACCTGTAATTCGTTAAATGTCTTAGACCAATCATTTAGCTAAGATTAAACAGTGTTATCAAATATATTAAAAAAGTGTTTTTACTCACTGTGTGGAAGTTAGTCCTGGATGCTGCAGCTTACAGTGCTGTGAACAAATATTTCCCCCTTCCTGCTTTTGTTTTGTTTTGTTTTGTTTTGTTTTGTTTTGCATATTTGTCAGACATTGACAGACTGATTCAGATAATCAAACAAATGTTAATGTTTCACAAAAATAACTCAAGTAAATACAAAATGCAGTTTTCAAATGATGATGATGATGTAATCATCAACAACTGCAATCAAGCGTTTGCGATAACTGGCAATGAGTCTTTGTGGAGGCATTATTATGGCCCACTCTTTTCTTTGCAGAATTGTTTGAATTCTGCCACATTGGAGAGTTTTCAAGAGTTTTCTCAATCGCATTTAAGTGACTAGCCACTCCAAAACTTTATTTGAGTTTTTTTTTTAGCAATTCACTTGTTGCATAACCCAAGTGTGGTTGAGCTTGAGGTCACAAACTAATGGCCGAATATTCTCCCTCAGGACTTTCTGGTAGAGCGCAGAATTCATGGTTCATGGTTCATTCATCAGTTATGGCAGGTTGTTCAGGTCCTGAAGCTGCCCCAGAATATAGCACTACTGCCACCATATGGCGTTCCTTTTATGAAATGCTTTGTTCGCTTACCACCACATGTAACAGGATGTGCACCTTCCAAAAAGTCAAATTATTCAAAAATCAGTCGAATATTCGACCAAAAGCCTTGGGCCAAGTGAGGCCTGCAGTTTTTTAGATGTTGTTCTGGGTTCTTTTATGACCTCCTGGATGAGTTGTCGTGGTCATTCATTCAAGTACAGTACAGTCAAGTATCATTGAGTGGTAAGGATGATCACCAGTGGTCTCTTTAACCTTAAAATAAGCAGCTAAAGACTTTAGGACACTTACTGATCTACTGTATAGAGAACTATAACCAGAAGTGGTAGAGCACACAAAGTGAATACTCAAATGAAAGTGTAGACACTTGCCTAAAAAAGTATATCCACCATACGTACAAGTACAAATGAAAATACCAAATCCCTGTGCATGCTCAAAAAATTACTAATAAAGGTTCACTACTAAGAAAATGATTTCTCGGGGCATCAATCCCCCTGAGTTACTGAATTAAACTAAAAGTCCAAAGTACTAACATCAACTATATATTTAAGTAAGTACTAGGAGTACAGTAAGTGACACATTTTGAGAATACATAAATATGATTTATAAATAGAATAGTTATTAGATACTATTGTCCACCATTGACTTGCAATGTTAGCTTGCATAGCTATATTTCCATGATTATATTGCACTTCTGGGTGACCGCTTTGTCCTGCCCACTACACTACAACAGGTACCCGGAAAGGTGAACATAGTAATCTTTATGAAAAATTTTTTTTTTTTGGCAGTGAAAAGGCATAGGATGTACATGCCAGCACAAAATCCTAAGACCTTCTTAAGTTAGCACAAAAATGAATAATAATTACTGCTTCAGAACAAAACATGTCTCAAGAAACCAGTTATTTTTACATTTTTTAGAAAAATAAAACACACACACACTATTCCTATGGAAGCTATGACTTCAGCCCTTACAAATGAAGAGTATACACTGTACATTCTGAAAAAAAGCTAAAGATTCTCCATAAGTGTAAAAGCACCTGTCTTGTCCACCAAGACTAAATAGAGTTAAATAGGCTCCATTTTTGAGAATGTCCCTCTTTTTCTTTCTTTTGACATCAAAAATAACCTCACCAAATCTACATAATCTCTCATATCTTTTTGCTAATCTGCAGTCTGTTAGCTTGTTTGTTTATTAACTCGTACCTCCCTCGAGCTCATCTCTCCTCTCTTCCCTCTGCTTGGTCAGTTTGAAGAACTCTCTGATGTCCATCTACAGGAGGAGTCAGTAATTGTTCAGGCAGTAATATTACTAATTTACGTAGTTCCTTACTTAGTTTTTCATCCAGCTAATGGAGCCACGTGTGCTGAACACTCTGCAGTGTCCAGGACACAGCTGCAACATCGGCTTGTGTTTTTAGTTTAAACTGTGTTCCTCTCACATGCATTGATGTGTTACTGACTGCTTTGCATTTTATTCTGTTTCTTTTCTGTGGATTATAATAATAATAAATGTACTGACAAACAATAGAAGGCAATTGAGAATTTTTTTACTGGGGCACAGCTGATTTATACTGGGGCTCGTGCCCGTGTAAAACTGGTCTAACGACGCCTGTGGGTACAACTGTAACTTAATGTCACATCGTTCTTCACAATTCACACATAGTCTTTTACTGCAAAGCTATTCTAATTGGCTGCCTGCTTGATTTCCTACTGTTTCCAACATCTCTCTGTGTTGACACACCAAAGTGAGGAAAGAAGGCAGAGAAGGTGAAGGTGGCATGAAAAAAGCAAGAAGTGTTGATGACCAGCGATCTAAAGATAAGAAGGGTGGATGAGGTGATAGTTGGTGCGTGTTACAGTGAATGAGAAGAAGCAGTTAGGGGTGCAACAAAAACTGTGGTGTGAGGAGCGATTGAGTGAGCGTAACCTTGCTTTGGGCAGCTCACTGGGATGCATGGCCGGATTTTGATGAGACTGTGAAATTTAAAGTGAACTCAAAAGTCCATTGTCCTTGGGTGTGAACGGTCTGCTGACCAGCAGCCTGGTTCAGTGCAGTGAATCTGAAAATGGCTTAATAACAAATTACCAGTTCAATATCCTGGACATGTCATTAAATCACTTTTTTTTAAGTTTTTTTTTTTTTTTTAGATTTAAGGAATAACAAAAAAAGGAAAATGGAAAATTGAAAAAACAATTGGCCCATAAAATCCAATTAAAAAGCATTATACTAAAATAAATGCATCTTTGGGTCCTAAAACTATAAAAACTGTTGCACTAGATGGCACGTTTCTTAATTACACAACTTAGATAAAAACATATGCAATATATGATTTACTTACATTATCTGTGTGTTTAAGTTTAATTCAATATGCTTTTCCAACATCCAGCACAAGAATGAATGAAGTCATTGTGCCTTGAGGTGTCTGGGATAAAAGCATCTGTATAATATCATATACTCTATAGAGAAAACTTATTAGCTGCAGACCTACCAGTTACTGGATCATTTTGAGTCACAATGCTGCATTGATACATGTATATGGATCAGGCTCCAAACCTTGATTACATGTCCCAACTGATGCAACTTGATAACTACACCTTCCTATCTGGTAAACATGTGTTTAATATAGTACTTCACATCCCCAGTTTGCAGTTTAGACTTTCTATTAGTAATGTTAGTAGCAAGAAGAAAGATGAATAGTACATGTCATATGAAGTGTTCCACAAAGTCTGATCAACCCCCACTCCTGTGTCTGATAGAAAACTCCAGTCAGAGAGAAAAGTGGTTCAAAACAGTAAGAACCCCATCATTTTAGCACTTTTATTTATAGATGTGTCATACATTTATTTATTCGCTTATTTTTCCCTTTAGCATCAATGTTCTTTTAAGTAGAAAAAGAGGCCTGGTACTGAGCTTTTAAATCTTTTGTGAATAATGTTCTTGTGATCTCTCTATTTACAGAATCGCCTATGTGTCTGAATGATGAAATGGTAAAAGCACAAAAATTGCAAAGAAATGTCAACAGTGATTCTGTCGTTAAAAACAGATCACAGTGAGTCATTTATTCCTATGACAAAGCTATCTCACAGAATGCAAATGTACAGGTTTAGGTACAGAGTATGTCCAGAGAACTGATGATTTCCTCAGATCAGCTTTTAGTTGTTTTTTCACATGAAGTATCTGGATGTTACTTTAGTGCTGTTGCAATCAAATGGACATAATCTTCACCCTATAAAATTCATGTGTGAATTGTGGACCACAGAAATGAAATAAACACACCCTCGAATTTGCCCTTGACTTCAAGTGCGACACTACTTTGATTGAGGCTTTTGTTTAACGGTATCATTTGTGTGAAATCTCAGATACCCCTCGACTCACTGACTGTAATTAGTTCTAAGATTAATCCGCACGAGCATTGTCAAACGTGGCCTTCTCCTGCACTGCTTATGAAAGAAAAGCCAGCATGGATAATCAAATAATAAGTGAATATCAATGAATGGACCAAATCACATTAGTCCCCAGCTCCCTTATGCAATTATTTTCTATTGACATTAATTATTGCTAACAGATGACACTAATGACTTTGTGAAGAAGCCAGCCATGGCAGCCTTGCAAACGATCAATGCTAATTTAAATGGGGTCATAACACTTGACACCTTCAGGTCCCTCTGATTGGAAATAGCACCAGTGCATTTGCAGCATGCCAGTGAACTGTGCCAACAGTTCTTAGTAGCAGACTTAGCTTTCTACACATACTAAGTGGAGCCATGAACCATGAAGTGAAAATATTAAATGGTGCAGATACACTTTTCAGTAAGTTTAATTGTCTTTCTGTGTATTAAAAGGTTAAGGCAAAAAACATGAGTTAGCGTGACTCTATCTTTGATCCTGTGAAATGATCATAATCAAGGATTACATTAGTCCACTGTGCTGAAAGTGAAGGCTAATTCTAAATTGCCCATAAAATAATATAAGTATTATCTGTCAGAATGGTGGTCTGTCCCTATATGTCAGCCTTGTGAAAGAATGGCGACAGTTATTGCTGCCTTGTCCATCTCTTTATAATGTTTGCTTAATTTCTGTTCATTAATGACATAATCAATTGTTTTCCAGGAGGTCCAAAGGAATGGAAAAGCAGGTGTTCCTGCAGGAAGGTGGCCCAGCCTGCTGAGCCTGACATGCCCACGCAGTAGTGGTAGCGGTAGTGGCAGTGAACTTTCACTATCCAGTGCTTGCAGTGAGTACTCCAGTGGCTCCCATACTTGGGCAGAAGGACGTGGCTTCTCCAAGCAGGTGGATGTAAATCATTTTTCATAACTTCATTGAAATGGTAGCAGATTGTCAGTGTGAAGTGCTTTTTAACATCTTTGGGTAAAAACAATAATCCAATGATTTCTGTAATTTTAATATTTTTTTGTAATGTACAGGGTGCCACAAACCGTACAGGGTCTGTATCCAGTAATAATTCAGGACCCAATGAGCAGATAGACCTGGGATGGAAGGAAGGCCATATTCTGAAAGGCCTGAAGCGTCTTCAGCAGTACAGCGCTAAAGAGGCATCCTCTCCTGCTTCTGTACCACAATGCAAAGATTGTATGACCTCAAATGAAGGCATATACTCACTTGGTGTCAAGTCTGGCCAACAAGAGACAACCAAGCAAATACTCCCTCCAAGTAAAGCTTTCAAGACTGAAACAAGGTTTACTGTCCTAGACTCTGATGATGCAGATGATGAATCACCCAAAATACAAAATAGGGAATCTAATGACCAACCAATAAAAGAGCTTCTTTGCTTGGAGAAGCTGGATGTCACTAGGGATGATGATGGCAATTTTCAACAAGATCCTGCAAAACCTACAGGGGATTGTGGTCTTTTCCCCTCTCCTGTGACGGATAACTTCTTATTTTTGGATAGCCCCACAGTAAAACCTGGTGTAAGCCCAACGGATACCCTTACACATGCAGAGGAAAAGAATGAAAACTCACTAGAAAAACACAGAACGTCAGGAATTAAGTTCAGTGACAGAAACAATAACCAGGAAAGGTCTGCTGACCGTAAATCCAGATTTGATCACGTTAAAAGAAAAGAGGACAGATTTGCTATTGAGCAAGTGGAAGCAGGGACTGATAATGTCAGCTCATCGAGTCAACATAGTCTAACAAGAGTTTTTAGCTGCATGAATGAAGCCAGACAGCGTAGCTCATCAGTAGAGGTTGGCCATTGCAGAGACCAGGCAAGTCAAGCTGGTGTGGAAGGCCAGGACTACAAGATGTCAGAATCTCCACAAAAGAAACCAAAGCCTCAGCCTTGTGATTCAGCAAGGAAAGCTTTTATTCTGCGCAGCAAGAGTGCAGATGCAGGACCAGAGCAAGCTAAGCATACACATTCACCTCTCCACCAAAAGCTTATTAAGAGTCATAAGGCCAAAGAACAGTCAAACCATACTGGGCATAACATCTCTAACAAAAGGACAAATCTCACCAAAACACATGGTTCAAGCAAGGGAGCATTACCTAAAGTTGAGAAAGACGAGAATATTGCTGTGTCAACAAGTTCAAAGTCTCTAGAAAGTGTGCAGCAGTGCTCTCCTCTTGCTTCACCTAAGAAACATTCAAAAACAGTTAAGCCCCCAGGAGTCAGTGACTGCTCAAAGAGCCCAACAAAAACAAGTTTGCAAATCACGAGACCTCAATCAAGCTATGACTCCGTGGAAGAGAGTATCTACGACAACTTACCGTGTTCTCCCAGAAAACAACGACGCCAAGACCAACACTATGATGGTTCCAGTTCAGAACATAGCTCCCAACCTCCCCCACTACCCCCAGGTCGAACTACTTCTCTTCTTCTTAGGCCTGATTGTGACTCTTTACCTAAAACCCATAGATCTACAGGTCAAAGCTCTACTACTGGGAAGACAACGTCAAGCACCACCAAGTCACAATCAAATCAGCTTTCTTCTGTTTTACAGCCTCAACAATCTAACACAACTAAAGACGATCAGCGTACAGCACCGCAAATGGGTGCCGAAGGTAATCCACTGAAAGATATCCCCACCAAAGCCTACCATACCCACTCATCCAAGATACCACCTTTCCCAGTTCAAGAACCACAAGCTTCAGAGTCAGTCCAGTTATCTATGGACAGAACTACCACAAACCATGATGAAAATGGTCCTCCATCTATGCTGTCAAATAAAAGTATGTTACAAAGAACACAACAGAGCATTAGTGAGCCAAAACTTTCAGAAGTCTTGCCTCAGGCACATTCTAATGTTTACTACCATGGGATTGCCAGTAAGTCTTCCACCTCCAGAGCAGTAAAAGTGGCTCTTCCTGTAAATGCTAAATCTCACGAGGCAATCACTGGACAGGAAACCAGTACTTTCCTTATTTTTGGAAGACAAAACAAAGAAGACTCTACACCAAAAAGTGTCCAGACCTTTCAGACTTTTACATGTGATCCCCAGATGATACATGAATGCAGTGGTCACGACAATGCCTGCAGAAAGATTGAGACTCGCTGTAACTCATTGGATTCTGAGCCGTTTATTCAGCCTGCATCAGACAATGGTGTGATGTTAGATTGGGGATTTGATGAGGAAGGTTGGCTGTTTAAAAGGTCTGTGTCAGTCTCAACCAGACCTCTCTTTAAGCCAGTAATGGGCATGAATGGAGCCAAGGCTCGAAGTCAGAGCTTTGGTGCACGCTATATGGACAGACCAAGTTTTAACAGATCTGGAAAAGTTCGCACCCAGATTAAAACACACTCAGGGAGCTCCTTGAACTCTCTTGGTGATGTCCTTCCAGGTAGTATGAGTTGCTCCAGTAGCTATCATTGCCCAATGAATCGATCCCTCCTGAACAACTTCTTGATTGAAGAGGGCCTGACAGCTCCCTCACAGTTGGGATCATCTAGCGAAAGACTCCAGAGTCTTAAACTTCAACGAGAGCATGCTAGGCGCCTGCAGATTGAGCAGCAGTTTTCAAGCGCCTTTGGTGAACCAGTTTCCGAAGAACCAGAAAGACAAAGTACCATAACCACAATTGAAGAGAAAGTGATGCTTGGCATAGAGGAGAATTTGCACAAGTGTCAAGAACAAGAGAGAAACAATGAAGTGAAGCAAAAATCTGGATCAACTTTGGCAAATTGGTTTGGTTTTCGTAAGAGTAAGCTTCCTGCTCCAAGTGGCAAAAAGACTGATCCACCAAAAGTAAAAGAAGACAAACGGGAGCAAAAGATTACATCACTTCTGGGAGGAAAGCAGACAAAGTCTGACAAAAAGAGAGACAGAAGAAAAAGTGATGGAAAAGACTGGTAAGATATTGAATTTATCAGTAATGAATGCCATCGTTTGACTCTGCTGTACTTAACATAATAACTTTCAATAAAATTTTATCTCAACATTATAATAATAAGTACATCTGCTCAAAGTACTTATTCCAGCAGATTTCTTCATAACTTTTACCCTGTGAAGTAATTTACTGCCTTAGATACTTTCTAAGACCACTTGTTAAAAATGACCAAAGTCATCTATCAGTCTCCTTAGCCCCGAGACCAGTTCGGACACACTTCATACAGCGAATCACAGCGAGGTTTCAGAAAATATTGAGTAATTTAACAGCCGAATCACCCTGGGCATGTTGAGTCCATACAGCATCTGAAGATCTCAGTATGCAGTGGTTTGTTGACAAACTGTTTTCTTCCAGCTCAGTGGGGAGAAGAGAGTCTCATGATGCAGTGAGGGCATGCATATCAATGCCCTGTCCAGGAATGTCCCTGAATGAGATACAAGGACACACTGAGATCACTGGGGAAACAAAGGTAAATCAATTTATTGCTCAATATAAAACAGCCATTAATTTTATTAGTATTCATCTGTTTTAGTTTTAATAACTACAAAGTGAGATAATGAGGAAAGTTTAATTAGGAAAACTCCAAGAGAAACAGTTGGCAATACGTTTAAAACTAGATACATTTCTCTAAGGGAAATCAGATGAAAACTTCTTGTCTCACTGCCAAAAAATTGCAGTATCACTTTCTTCGACTTTAGTTGATTACAGAATGTTTTCATCAAATTTTGCTCACATCAATAGAGCATCTTGCAGGGTTGGTGGTTTAAAAATTTTAACTGCAGCGTATTATACTTCAGACTAATTCCACCAAGTGTCCATCAAACCCTCTTACACATAGTTTCATCATTTTGTTCTTAATTACTAATCCTTTTTTCAGGACCTTTACATTTCTTGTGCCCAAAATCTCATTTACTGGAGTCAGTTTATTCATTCACAAAATGTTTCGAATAATCCATTTAAAACGTGATCACATTAGAGTAACTCATCAAACGTATTTGGAATTTATTTATTTGGATACTGTACACTAGATGTACATTTACAGTGTGTTTAGTTGGTTTTGAAGACACTGACAGACTAAGAAGAAAGAAAGCATGTTGCTAGTATTAGTAAAGTAGAATACAGTCAAATTATGACATTGTGATGCTTAAGTTTTTATTGGGTTTCAAAGGTATCAGTACCTAACATAATGATAAGACACAATTAATTGTGGCCCTGTGATGTGAAACAGCTGCATTTCACCAAAATAAGAAACACAGTTCACAAAACACATACAGCATGTTATCAAAATGTCAATCATACTAATGTACTTCATTGTATTCCAATTCCCTATGTGTCTGTCATCTAAACATGTTGTTTTGTTTTCTCTGTTGCCACATGTAACATCTTTTTGTCCCTCTACAAAAAGACAAAGATGCAGATGATGAGCCAGAGAGCAGATGGTGAAAATGGATCAACCCATCCAGAAGCAGTAACAGGTCAGAATCTTTTATTCTTCTAACTTCTCTGTTGTGTCTGTGTCTGTCTGTCAGGGGTGGAATGGTTCACAGAATTAAGGGTTCAGTCTATATTGTGATTTTGGGGTCACAGTTCTTAGGATGTTTTGGTTTATTTGAAATAGGCCTCAAACTATTTCAAATGGAGCAAACAATACACACAGTAAAGGCCCGAACCATAACCAGCAAGCCAAAAGGGTGGAATTTGTTACTTGAACTGTTTCACACCTTGTGTCAAAATTTGCTTACAATGAATTCAAATTGTAAACAACGTGCCCCTGTTGAATCCTGGTACCTGAAAACATTAAACTCACCAAGTCAACAAACTAAATAGCAATGTTAGCTGTGTCCTTTAAAGAATTCAAGCCTTAAGGTTTTATCTGTGCTTACCATTTTACAGTTTGCAGACAGAAGTGAAGACCAAATATGACAAATATGTGTAAGTTATAAACATGATGAATATAAGCAGTCAAACAAACATGCAAAGTGCCTAATCTTGTCAGTGTATGCTTTTTTTCTTCCATATTTATGTTTACATGTGCAATTTGAGTCGGGGCAAATTAGCACCATTTCATCGCGTGCATCACACTGTATTTCATGCAGAGTTTGCCCCTTAATGGAGATGTTGTTTGAAGCCACGACTGCTCATCTTCACAGATCCATGCAGTGAAAGTTTGCATGCACAGGCTCATCCAATCAGAACTAACCTAAGCCCAAGCTCCCTCTTGCTAGGTTTATTAAAAGTAGTGGATGCATAATCAATTAGCATGATCTTGCGAGGATTGGGTTGTTATATGATATCAATAATGATAACTATGTAGTAATTTTCAATTTTGTTTTGTTTAATTTATTCAATATTTACATTTATGACAAAGCAACTTTAAACCTCCAGTCTGCCATAGCTGTGTTTAGTGCAGGTTACCTAATGTTAGCATGCTAACACACTAATCTAAAAGGGTCTCCTTTTTTTAAAGATTAATTTGTGGATATTTTTGATTTTATTAAACAGTTACTGTAGCAACAGATAGAAAACATGTGGAAGGAGAGTATGACAAATATGACAAGCAACTGGACAGTTCACTTATGTGGTTCTGTATGTGTCTATAAAGCCACCAACGTGCCCCATGTTCTTACTTTTTAACTGAAGGTTTCTTCAAAAGAAATTATATAATAACTAACTGTATGGGAGGTATATTAAGAATACATTTTACATACAGTATATGAAAAGTTTAATTACTGAGAGAATTTATTAGGTCAGGTCAGAACAATATCTTTACAGTATATAGGCCTATTGAAAATTTACAGCAACCAGAAGACTATATAAAAAGATCTGTTTTTTATTTTCATAAACTAATTTATCATCACAATCACGTTTGGGTCCAGGACTTTGGAACCCAGCATTTGAAAACTCTCCAGGTTCGTTGTATTTTGGGCGACTTTCTACTGTACACCTCTGTGCACAAATGATCTGTCTTACTTGCTCCACATAAATATTTAACAGTTACAGTTTTTCCTCTTAATTTTTTTTTCCTTGTCTGACTCAAGGGTGTAATGACAGAGAGTTTCATTGTGTACAGGCTGTAAAGCCTCATTAGGGAAAGTTTGTGATTTGTGATACATGTATGTGACGTATATCCTACATAAAATTAGAGTAGATGATTTGGTTTGATAGAGAAAGTAGGGGAGTAGGGTGAAACTAGACATTAACTAAAACTTTATTAGGGTGTCATTTAAATGTGGTCACTTACTAAATTAAAAATAGCAGCTTATAAAACTCTCCATATTGCACAGGTAGAGAACTAGTGACATACCCTGCTGAAATCTCATTGGTACCATCAGCAAGGTGCTGCAAATATCAAGTATGTTTGATACGGACAGCCGCCTGCCCTCAGGGGTCAATCACCTCATTAAAATTTCAGTGCTGCACCAACTAAGCACCCTCATCCAAGCTACTACTGAGTGAATGAACTTTGCCGTCAGCTGTGAGCTGAACGATAGCATCCAGTCAAAAACACAATAAATAGAGTGCCTTCTTGTGGGAACAGCATGGCCATTTTTTTTTTTACCTTTTTAGCAATGCCTTCTTATTAGTGAGAAGATGCCCCCTCCTTTAAGACACCTTTGTCAATTTACACTGCACTTTAAAATGACACAGGTTATCAGCACCCTGGTATTAGTGGTCTGAAATTTAATGTGATGTGTGTAACACACACATCAGATTTTCATTGCCTTCTAAACTTTGCTTGAGGATGAACTGTGATGTCCTTTTTTCTAGTTTCTACTAGAAAAAACATGATTGAACTGGAACACATTTGATGCACATCGAACACAACATGAGCATAAAGGATTATGGTCACAGATTCACTTTTTTCAGCAATGTGTGTGTGATGAGAAGCTGGAGGAGAAAAGCTACTCAGATCACTACGACCTGCAGCTCTGGAGTAGAAAAGAATAATGGATGAAGTTAGAGTCGGAGTAAGACTGGGATCTGGTTAAACATAATAATACACTCCAACCCTTTGCACATCCTAGATGTGCTCTTCGTACCCACACTGACTTGGTAACTTTTACAGCGAAGTGACGTATTGGCGTGATGAAGCCACCTTGAAGAGGCAGTGTGAAAGGGGCTTCACTCATTTGCTTGTGTTGTACACTCAAGATATTTGGGTTTAAGATTAAACGATGGATATGAGATCAAAGTTAAGCTCTGATTTGCTGATATTTATATCTACTCAACTCAACTCAACCCAATTTTATTTATAAAGCCCTTTAAAAACAGCCTTGGCTGACCAAAGTGCTGTATCTAAACACATTAAACAATATAAAACAAATCACTATTTGTATCAGATGAAATTTTTTAAATGCAGTGTTTAATGAGCAAAAGTAAACAGATAATTTTAAAGTAAATAAATATTTGGTAGCAATATTTGTTTGCAAATCTCTTATTTACAGTAACTGCATGAAGCACTGACATCATCAGTTTGTTGGTTCTCGGCAGCCTCCTTTAGTTGTTATGGGGGGTTTCTCCATTCAATCTCCTCTTCAGGAGGTGAAAAGTTTCTTTTGTATGAATGATTTGCTGCATGGTGAAGTTTCGCATTTCTCTGTAAATAAGAAGACAAAATGTTTCCGTTTTCCTTGTGAAAACATCCAGAACTTTTGTGACTCCTCTTTGTACTTTTTTGCAAATTCCAACCTGGCTTTCTGATTCTTATTTCTTATTTCTATTTTTTCTGAGATTTTTGCATCTTGTGGTTTGGCCACATGTATTTCTGCTTATGAAGTCTTTGTTAAATGGCACATCGCGATACCATCAACCCACTCTGTGGAGTTGTTGGTGATGTCACTGACTGTCTTCTCTCACAATGCTTCTGTCATCAGATAGTGTTGTTTTCCATGGCCAACCCGTTGTTGTATGTTGCTCAGTACACCAGGGGTTTCTTTGTTTTCATGACATTCCAAACTTTTGGATTGACTATGTCTAATGTTTGCACTATGCCTCTGACTGCTTCGTCGCTTTACTCTAATTCAAAGTGACTTGCTTTTGTCCCATAAAAACCCAAGGCTAAAACCAAGAGTCATTTAGAGTGATTTGGTGTTTGAAAAATCAATCTTATACGTTTCATTGCTTTTCACCTAAACTTTAGGTTATCTGATACAAAAGGTGTTATGTTTGGCGTTATTTAACATATTGAGGTTTAAATACCATCAAGTAAAAGCTGAATTTCTTAACTTTTTTTTCTCATAATCATGTTTTGATCTTAAACCCAAATGCCAAATGAATTAGCTTTGCCATCTTAAATTAGAACAAGATTACTGCTAGGTATTATTAACTTTTTTTGAGCATAACCTTTTTTTATTCAAATTGTCTTACTACCTAACAAAGTGCACTGCTACCATCACTTTATGTCAATTAGTTACTAGCTATTAGTTGCACATGTCAACGCTGTCCAGTTTAGCACCTACAGTATAACAAATGCTGTCTGGTCTTGCATTACTCGTTATTAACACCAGTGCTTCTGTGCTCCATTGGAAACATACACTGCCCACCCCCCCACTGTGGTGAATTTCTGATGTGTCTCATGTGAAACTCACTAGGGTGATTAATTAATAATGTTTTATCTATTCTATCTATTTAACACATTATCTCCTGTTTGGATCACTTTTATCTTAAGAATGAATGGTTTTCTGTTCAGCTTGTCTTTGTTATCTTTTGCACTCACTTATAAGATTTGTTAGCTGATGTTCACTGTCTTGAAGACATTGATTTTTGTTGCAGCCCAGTATTGACATGTCAGCGCTTTTCAATACGAATAAACCCTGTCTGGTTAAAAACACCATGCTTTCCCAGCAAGTACACGGCAGTTTTCTATACATTATATGTTGCATGTTTTAAGATACCTACTTCTTACTCAGTGTCATCAACTGAACTCAGGTACACTGTGGTACAGTGAAGTGAAGATGTGAGGAGGACAACAACTTTACAGTCCATGTTAAATGCTTGTTGAAACCAATCTATTCTCAGCCTGTGTAATTTTGCCTTTCCAGGGAAGACTGTGTCATAGCTTTTTTTCTTAACCAAAGACCAAAAGAATCAATATTGTCTCTGTTCTGTGTCTTTTCAATTCAATTATTTGTTCCTGTTTACAACATGAAGCGAGCTGGCTTTAGTCATTTTCTTTTCAAGTGCTTAATCAACAGGCACAGATACTAGAAGCACATTTTTAATACATCTACAGATAACGGCCCTGCATGAAAGTTTCCAGAATGAGGGAGAAATTCACTTTTTGAACCAGATATATCATAGTTCTGTGTCTTTGAATGTTGCCATGGCAACAATGGCATCAACTTTATTTGTAATACTTTAATTCTCACACTATTCAGATTTTCATATTATTATTATTATTATTATTATTATTATTATTATTATTATTACTAACATTAACCATTTTAGACTGTCCTGTCTTCTAGCGAGGCGAGTAGAACCAGTTTTCAAGTCAGACAAACTCCCAAGCGGGTCCATTCAGAATTGAAGCCTCAGGCTTTATAAAAGTTTATGGCTTTTTCCAAAACAGAAGCCAGCAGTTGCTACAAGGAGCTTTCCCAACAGTCTGTATTTTCAAAATAACCC
>OMLM01016219.1:144901-157406 GCA_900302695.1 Helostoma temminkii | reverse complement strand
TGTAGATCTGAATTAAAGGTGGCAAGTCTTAAAGTGCCCAGGAGCCGAGCTGGAAGAAGCACATTTAAGATTTCAGGATGGAATGAGGTGTGCGACGGTGGTGGCAGCAATAGGGGAAGGAGAACGAGAAAAAAAATCTGGAGATGGAAGAAACAAATATTTGAAAGAAAGATTACCGTCACAGCTGCACAGAGCCGAGACAGAGTAAACAAGCTTGGTCTCTGGGGTAGTGGTGGTGTTGTTTGGGAGAGACAGAGACAGAGAATGTGAGCATAAAACAAAACCAAGAGATGGAGCGGCAGGAGGAGAGAAGGAAGGGAGAGGAAAAAACAGAATGTGAGAGAATGCAAAACAGGGATGAGTTGTACAGAGAAATAAAATAGAAATTAAAATAGTTGTGGAAAAGGGATAAAATCATACTGTAAATGAGGGGTTGTTGTGTTTGTGAGACAGAGAGAAGGTACAAGTGTTTGTGTGTGGAGGCAAGGCACTGATTGAATACACAGCTTTGATGAAAAAGAAATAATTTTACTTTTTCCACAAGACAGGTGGAAACAAGTAAATATTAAGCAAATATTTCTTGTTAATCAAGATAAATCAAAATAAATGGAACACATGTATTGTTTTTTGTTTTGACCCATAGAAGCATTAGCTGTAACAGTGCCCCCAGTGCAGCCAGCGTCTGCAATCCTTTGACACCAGGTTTTCAAAGTGGTGGATGGCGTGTCTTACAATGGCAGATGGCCTAACGCATTGTGTGGAGTGTGCAAATAAGTGTGGTTAGGTTTGGTAGAAATGTGATGTAACCATGAAGATGTCATGTATGTTATATAACAAAACAAAGTTATAACAAAAACAGTTGTTTAACAAGGTTGGGATGCTGTGTAACTTAAAAAAAACATGCATCCATAAGCCCATATTGTTAGAAACATATCAAATGTTTTAACTGAGAAAATGAACAATTTAAGAGAAATACAAAATTATTGTGAAATGAAATGCAGCAACATGTCTCAAAAAAGTAGGGACAAGGTAATGTTTACCACAGTTTAGCATCCCCTCTTATTTTAACATCTGGGAACTGAGGAGACTAGATGCTGGAGTTTTAGGAGAGGAATGTTGTCCCATTCTTGTCTAATATAAAATTCTAAGTGCTCAATAGTTCAGGGTCTTCTTTGTCATATTTTGCATTTCAAGAGGCACCAAATATCTTAAGTTGGTCATGGGTCAGGACAGTCACTGGATTCTTCAATCCAGTGACTACAATGTTCATTCTGTTGTCATAAAAGCAGAATAGGTATGTGATTTAGCATTGTCCTGCTAAAATGTGCAAGTTCTTCCCTGAAAAAGATGTCATCTGGATAGAGAATATGCTGCTCGAAAAGCAATATATATCTTTGAGCATTGATGGTGCCTTTCCAGATGTGCAAGCTGCCTAGTCCATAAGCACCATTGCACCCATATCATCAGAGATGCCAGCTTTTCAACAGTGTTGATAACAAGCCAGGAGGTCCCTCTCTTCTGTAGCCCAGGGGGACATACCACCCATGGTTTAAAAAAGATTTTCTTATTAATCTTATAACAGAAAAGTTCTAAACTTTGCTCCAGCACACAAATTTAAGCATTTCTGGATCATGTTCATATCTGACTTCTTCTTTGCATGATAGAGTTTTAACTTGCATTTCTGGATGACAGTGAACTCTGTTCACAGGCAGTGACTTTCGGAAATATTTGTGAGCTCAGTCACATAATCATGACTGTTTTTAATGCAGTGCAGTCTGAGGCTCTGAAGATCATGAGCATTTAATTTGGGGTTTTGGCCTTGACCCTTGTGGTCAGAGATTTTTTCAGATTCTCAGATCTTTTGATGATATTATGACTGTGATGACGATATATTAAAAGTCTTTTAAATTTTACATTGAGGAACATTATTCTGAAATTGCCTCACAATTTGTCAAAGACTGATGCACCTCTGCCCATCTTTACTGAGATACTGACCTGTTGCCAATTAATCTTATTAGTTGCGAAATGTTCTTCTAGCTCTTTCTTGTTAGTACCACTTTCTTTTTTAAGTAGAGTGTGTTGCTGTCATCAATTTCAATATTACATTGTTTTTTTTCCTAACATGTTACATTTTCTTAGTTTTCTATGTTTATTGTGAATAACATATGTGTTTATGAGATTTGCAAATCATTAAACTCTGATTTTATGACGATTTTACACAGTGTCCCAACTTTTTGGGAACTGGGGTTGTAACTAACTGGCATAATATTACTATATACAGTACAGTAGTGGTTGTTTATGTTCACTCACAAAAGAATGACATTTTCTCTGCAGTTCCCTTTGGGATTATTTTTTTTCCAGATAAATATGTATATTAAATTTATGTATGTGCATCTGTGCATTTAAGTGTGAGGCACTTGCTCTCATTTCCATGATGAACACCTCCAATTGTACTAAAGGACTGATAATCAGGCTGAAGCATCTGGTAGCTCTGCATTAATGTACACTAATTAGAAATATGCTATTTATAAGTTGTATAGAATAATATTTGTTATTGTGACTGTCAACTTCTGATGTGACAGTGCTTCTTATCATTTTCAGTCTAAAGGGTACAGTTAAATCCACTGACTTTTACTGCTTTGATGAAAGGAGATCCATGAACTCTGAGGCTGGCATCATGTAAATCTGAACAAGTGTTTCCTAATCCTGTCCTGACAAGCAGATCTATTCGTCTTACCAAAATACAACCAGAACAAAGGAAGACTCAAATGTGAAGGGAAATACAATTTCTTGAAAAAACTTTAAATACTAGAGTTGCCCATATACTGTATCACTAGTGCGGACATCTAAAACATCTGGATAGAAGCAAAAAGCAGGAAAGCCAAACAAAATGTCACAAATTAAAAAAGCCTACAATAAAAAAATCATGTCCACCATGTACTCTGTGATCATCATACAGCTGCTAAATTAAAATATCAGCTTACACTTTAACACTTACAAGGCTGTTACCGTGCAGCAAGGCCACACTCGGCTTATAAAACTTCATTGTCATTGTATATACAGGCCATGACCTTTACAACCTTCACATTTTTAAAACTTCTTTACCTCTGTACTGTAGGGTTTTGCCAACATTATTCAAACAGGAGAAAACAGCACATCTGGTGGGGTCTATATTCAGCCACATGTTTATCGCACTAGCGGGTATTTCCAGAAGCAGAATGCTGTGTGAAATTTTACTCAAAATAAACTGCAGTGCTCATGTTTTCCAATAATGTGTAAAACTGTTATTTGTTTTTGAATAATGGAGCTCTTGGCTACAGAGAAATAAAATACATGAATCACAAGCTTATTTCACTATTAAGAACAACTTATTCTGCAAGATATCTAACAACCACAATGACATATTCCAATTAAATGGATTGAAGAACTAATCCAACATGTTTTTTGTGTATATTTTGAGACCGTCCGATCCTGTATGTTGTTTGTGCCATCATGTTATTACTTTATGTCCAAGAGTAACATTTTATACTGTAGTAAGGAGACCTGTAGCAGGCAAATTAGAGCATTATGTGAGTTTGGGTGCGTAAGAAGATACATTTTCCCACAGGAGACTGACATTTGATTCCAGTGAGAAAATGCATATGCAGAGGTGGGTAGACTAGCCACAAATTGTACTCAATTAAAAGTGGCATTACTTCAAAATAATATTTCTCATATCCTCCAGCAAATTCAAAATGCTGTAGCCAGAGTTCTGACTGGAATTAGTAAGAGAGATCATATTTCTCCAACATTAGCTTCCCTCCATTGGCTCCCTGTAAAAGCTAGGATAGAATTTAAAATCTTTTTCCTCACATTTAAAGCATTTAATGATCAAGCTCCTTCATATCTTAAAGACCTCATAGTAACACATCATCCCAGCAGAACACTTTGCTCTCAGAGTGCAGGTCTACTTGTGGTTCCAAGAGCTATCAAGCTCTTTTCTCATTGAACCGGCTCTCACTTCAGGTTTTTGAGGCAGACACCCTCTCTACTTTTTAGAATAGGCCTAAAACTTTTCTTCTTGATAAAGCTAACAGTCAGATATTCAGAGCTGGTTCAGGTGACTCTGAACCATCTCTTAGTTGTGCTGCTATAGATTTAGACTCCTGGGGACCTCCCTACTTTTCTCTACTTTGTGTCTTCTCTCTGTAGTTGTGCTTCACCCTCTCTCTCTCTCTCTCTCTCCCTTTCTCCCTCTCTCTCTCTCTCTCTTCCCTTTTCTGCAGGTATCCCCAGCCTTAAAGCTGTATGCTCCTGAATCGCAGTTGCTGTCCCATCTAACCTGCCCAAGTGTTTTGTTGTTGCCTCTTGTTGTTGTTTTGTGACTCTGTTCTTTTCTCTCTCTCTTTCCACTCACCCCAACCGGTCGAGACAGATGGCTGCCCACCCTGAGCCTGGTTCTGCTGGAGGTATCTTCTGTCAAAGGGAGTTTTTCCTCTCCACTGTCACCTAGTGTTTGCTCAAGGGGGATTTGTTCGGTTTTCTATATAATTCCATATCTGTTTTATTGTAAATTTGTGTAAACCTTACACTTTAAAGTGTCTTGAGATGACTTTTGTTGTTAACTGACACAATATAAATAAACTGAATTAAACTGATAATCTAACCTTTTAGGAGAATCAATCAGGGCAACAAAAAGAGTGATAAACTTAAGCAGTAACTGTGATAGTTACAGTTTAGCTTTAGCTTACAAGTTTCAAATGATTCTCAGATCAGTAGTTGTGTTCCTTGTGACATGGTTCACAGGCCCTAAAACATTTTTTAGACTTATGGTCATGTATATACTGTATGCATCTGTGCATTAAGACCATCTAAAAAAACAGATTACTCCTTAAAGCTGGGAAAGATGAAGCTATTTAGACTAACCCTGAGCAGAGTTTCCACCCACAGTGTATATATCCAGCACTGAGCCAAGCTAAACTAAGCTAATCTCTTCATTCAACATACACTGCTGCACAGAGCAAAAAGCATGAAGAAGTAAAATTCTCCAAAGCCAGTTATCCATTTAAGTGTATTTTAGGATTTTGCCTTTAATATAACCTTCAGGATACATTTTCACTATCCGAAATCAACTTTCCAGAGGCCACCCAGCACTGCCCCCTCCCTCAGTATCCTCAGCCCTGCAGTGAAATGAACTGCCATGGTTAATTCTCAAACTGATCCCTCTCCTTCTGTCTCCACAGAGGGAGGAAACGAGAATGACTGAGGCTGAGCGATGGCTGAGGGAGGGGGGGGTGTTGAGAGGCACAGAGAGAAAGCAAGACAGACAGAGCCCACCCCAGAAGGCTGAGTTAGCTGTGACAGAGAGTGATGCGCACATCCCCTCCTTCTATCTCCACCATCCTTTTTCTTTCTTCATCATATTTTAAACCCCCTTCTTCTTCTTCTCTCCTCCCAACACAGCACCATTGTAACACAACATATCATCCCGCCTAACGCCACACCCCCTACAGATGATGATTCATCGATCTTCTTATCGCATCAGACGACTTGATGGGCATAGTAAAAAGAAATTAAATCTTAATTAAATTTTCAACTTTGACAAATTTGTCTCTGCAGAGCTGCCATATGTTCACTCGGGAATGGGGAAAAACACTAAGAGGAAAAGAGACTTATGGAATTGGTGTTGAATGAGCTTGAAAATTACAAAGCAGCACAAGGTGCATTTTTCTGTCAGCGATGCATGTTTTTTCTATTCACGAGGGAGAGCCTTGCATTCTTATAGATTTTCACAGCATTATTACATTATGGATTTTTTCCCGTCCAAGACAAAGTATAATAATGCACTTTATTCTAAGACTGTTTTCATCACTTGCAGGGCAAAGGGAGTGTGTGTGTGTGTGTTCTTGTGTCATTATGAATGTGAGTGTGACTCCTTTAAGGTGTGTGTGTGTGTGTGTGTGCAGATCTGGATGAGCACCTGTGTGTCACCTTTTTTAATAACGCGCTGTCAGTCTGGGCTCTGGGGATGGCCATTTCACTAACCCTCCCTAAGTCTCATAACGCAGATCCTCTGGGAGCGAGAATAAGTCATCAGCTGGTGGGAGAGAGTCCTCGAGCACCGTCGAGAGAGAAAAGCAGAAATCACAGTAGATGCAATATGGAGACAGGACTGGAATAAAACTGCAGCTTTTAAATGAATGCCTGCATCACTGTGCTGCTATAGTTGGTGTATGGCAGGATCACTGGCATCACCCTCTCCCTGCATGTGATACAGTGGGGATGATGATTAACATAATAGGCATGCTCACTGATAGCGTATTAGCCCTAAGTACCTAGATATGGTATGCACCATGTTTATGGCTGTAATCATAATGACAAACATGAGAACAGCCTACAGAGCACGGCTTACTAAGTCACACCTATGACCCCAATTCATGCCAATTCACTGATGGGATACAAACATCCAAAAATCTGCACATGTGCTTGTAACAGTACTATGCCATTCACTGACAGTGGAAGGTCAGACTGGAGCTAATCAGGATCATCTTGATTGGAGTCAATTTAATATGTAACACGATTTCATTTTAACCAAAACACATGAGAAGCTGATAATGCAGCCTCTGCTTCCTAATTATTTATTATGCGTGTTTAGCATGTTATGTTATTCGGACAGTATGTTAAATAAATATGCTCAACATAACACACCCACTGTGCTACAGTGTCACCAGAGCCCAGTGTTTTGTTGTTGGGCAAGTGAAGGCCGTGTCACACTACAATGACTGATGATGGTTACTCCAGGTTTCCTTGTAATGTACTACAGACACTTACCATCTTATATTTGTAGTAAGTTGCAAATAATGGTTGATCTGCACCAATTACTCTGTATAATCTGATCTATTCTTGTAGCTGTTTGTATATAGTTCTATAAATCTGTGGTGGTTCTTTGATTGAGTGATTAGATTTTTGATTTTTGATTTTTTTGGCATGAGCTTTCTTTGACTGCAACCCAAGACCTGTTTTTTTGTTGTTGTTGTTGTTTTTTAACACAGTGCTTACCTTTACCAAAATGTCCCCAAGGAGACATAAAGCATCTACGAAGAGGTATAAAGTGCTCAGAGAGATGCTAAGAAATAAAAATCATCCAAAACGATGCAAAACATTGCAAAACCAAGGCGAAGTATGACCACAAACAACATGGCTGTTAGTTTGCGTCTCTTTTACTGTGGGTTTCTGGCTCCTACATGAAATGCAGGGGACCTTTCTATGCCTGTGCCGGCTGTGTGATAATCCACCCATGCACAAAACTGGCATACAAAGAAATATATAAGCTCTCGAGAGCTTAAAATCCTACTGTTGGAAAGCAGCAGACAAAAACAAAAACATATTCAACCATGCTGGTAGTCAAATCATTTACAGGCTGATTATTCACTTGTTTTACAGATGTGGTCATACGACTGGTTCTTGACATGTCAAAGAAAGATTCCTTCCCTAGTGTCCCACTACAGCCTCTACAAGACCGACACAGAAAAATGATGTCACGTGTGGTGACATCACCAGAGCACATTAAACAAAAAGGACTTGGCCCACTTTCTTCAGCTTAAGCAGGAGTAAATAATTGGTTCTAGTCTATATTAGCATTGCAGCTGCAGCTGAGAACATTATTTATTAAGTGACATATTTAGTGTGCAAGTGGAAAACAAAGCTTGTGTCCCTGTCAACGGGCACTTCATATAATAACGATGTTGAATCATTCAGTATGCTGCTAGTTAGAATGAAAGGATCTAGCTACTATTACTGCACATAGATTTAATCAAGAGTGGTGTTACACTACAGTGTTATTTATAATATCACTATTATGCTTCCCATAATAGTGATGTTCCACTCTTGACCATTTTCAGGGTCAAAGATGCCAGTGTTTTGGCAAAATGGTTTGGCCTTCTTCTTTTGTTTCCAAGTTCTGTTTTTCAGTTTAAAAAAGTATTACAAGCCACTTGTTTATGCGTAAATTACACCTAATCTTTAAAAAAATATGAATATTTTGTGCTTTCGACATGACATCACATGATTTATACAGTACCATGCGATCCACAAAGTCAGCAGGATTAACTTGAGGAAACAGGATAGAAGGACTTAAAATAATTTATTTAATGAACAATATATTAGGACAAAAGTGCAACATATTTACATCAAATTATGTGTTCTAATTTTACTGGATTTTCCATTGTTTGTCTGTTACTCCCAGCACAAACCTTCATGATAGCACTGTACAAATCCCATATGACCATCAGTAATGGTTTAAGTTTTATTCACACAGCCTAAAATGATGCTCTCAGTTACATTTCACATCAAAGCAGAGCTTATTTCATGAGGTCTTTCTTTGCTGAAGTTAAAAAAACATTTTTGTCCAAAGGTGGACTGGAATGAAACCCTGACACATATAGAGGAGAGAGAGCATGGTCTCGTCGGGCGAAGAACTGATTCGATGCTGTGGGAGTTTGTGTGAAGGATGAGGAGGTGATAACAAAAGGTGAAGTCAGGCACAGGGCATCTGCTGCTGGGCAGCATCTTCGCACACTTGCACTGGTAGAGGGGGGTCAGGCAGGAGGACTCAGGTTCTCACAATAAACCCAGTGAACCTGCTATACATTGCTATATGTCATCTCATAAAAACAACTTCTGCCAAGTTTACCCATATTTAGCACAATTACACATGGTTTTGCAAATTGTTAACCCTGTTGGACGTACGCTTAAGATATGAGTCAAAATATTCAGATCTGGACTTCAGATTTGTCAAACATGACATAACTAACTGGGGCTTTTATCACTTGCCTGTGTGATAGGTTCCTTTGTTATTCAATTCAAAATTTTATTGGAAATTTACATGATTGTTGTTTGTACAGTAACTGTACAAAGTTTGCATACAGAACATGTGCTGTAGTGCTGCAAGCTCAGACTCTCTGGAATGTTTAGTCTCTTTTCTTCATTTTTACAGTTCCACCGGATTTTACTAGACATTAACTGGAGGAGCTGCACGCTAGAATGCAAACATCTGATTCAGTCAGTTCGGACATTGCCCATTGCGAATGGGCATTCTCTTTCAGTCGACCAGCTGAACACTACACCAGAAAGAATGACAAATAATTACCATGATTTTTTTCTTTCCTTCCTAAAACCAGGGTCATGCAGCTGGTTCTGCTTACTGCAGCATAACTATATGCCTCCACTGACTAGTGCATTCAATTTTTAATATTTGGATAAAAATCCTTTGTAGCGAATGCCTAAGGTCTGGAGCCCAGGGACATTACCAGATTCTGAGTTTCATCCCTGAACACGTTTTGTCAGGCCTTTACTGCAGCCACCTTCAGTTGCTGCTTGTTTGTAGGTCTTTCGGCCTTCAATTTTGTCTTTAGTATTGAAGCCATTGAAGAATATTTTATTTCTTTGCCTTCACAAACATTTTCAGTTGCTTTCTTAGTATGTTTATTATCCATTCATTATCCATCTGCGCTGTGAAGCTCTGTCCTATCAGTGCAACATTTGGCTGAACGTGAGCATAGAGTATAGTGCTATACACCTCAGAATTCATCTCTGTCAGCAGTCACATCTATACACATCAATAAACACCAGTGACCCTGTTCCACTTGCAGCCACACACACACACATACCATAACACTGCCTCCACCATGTTTGACACATGGAACGCTTTGGATGATGAGCTGTTCCTTTCCTTCACCATCATTTTTTTCTTAACATCATTTTGGTACAAGTTAATCTTGGTTTCATCAGTCCAAGGAATCTGATTCCAGAACATAGGAGGCTTTTTAAAAATGTTTTCTGGCCAATTTGGTTTTCCTGTTCTTGAATATTCCCAGTGGTTTTCACCTTGTTGTAAACCCTCTGTATTTACATTTATGAAGGTGTCTCTTGATTTTAGGTTTTGACAATGATACTTCTACCTTCTCCAGAGTATTCCTGACTTCGATTGATGTTGTGTAGGTGTTTTTCTTCACTAAGGAAGGGATTCTGTGATTATCCACATTGTTTTTCTTGCAGCCTTACAATGTTCAGCTCACTAATGCGTTCTTTCTTTTTATCAAACTTTGTACCTGTTAAATTACCTTTTGATTTACCCTTAATGTTTTTGCTATCTTATTCACCGCATTGTTGTTATCATACTTTTATCATTTGCAGTTCAGATTTCTGTCAGTTCACACGAATGGGCCTCAATAATGTCACTATGATTTGAACTTTGACTGTTGCCCAACAAAATGGAATCAGTTCATCACTAAGTCCAAGGTCACACTTTTGCCACATGTGAACAGTCATTCCAATCATTCTTCACATACCATGCTCACAAGAATGTGCCACCAAAACTGGATAAATATGAAGTCAGTGTGACCTTGACTTTTAATCAGTTCACCACTGAGCCCTAAATGAGCTTTGCATATTGTTTGTTATGAGGTTACATTTAGGCCATTAGAACACCAATTTGTGCCAACTAGTACTGAACATACACAAACTATAAAAAACTTTTAGTTTTAGGACACCCTCTCCACCGTCTCCTAAAAAGTAAGTTCCTAAATAACGTTAACGGTAAATGTGATGAATGCAGATCTGATTACTCCAGGAACACAGGTTTACTCTGTGACAACACATTTATATGAAAGCAATTCCCACTTTGTGTGCGTGTGAGCGTGCGTGTGTGTGTACTCACATATATTAGCTGTGCCCTTGGGGATGGGCAGGTAGGAGCCAGCACTCCATGCTCGCCCCTGGTAATTCCTCTTACAGCGGCCACAGTCGGGCCCAGTGGTGTTGTGTTCGCACTCGCAGCTTAACTTCTCTTTATCATATACACAGCTGTTGGCATGAAGGTTGCACTTGCACCTGTCAAAGAGGAGAGAGGGGGGGCAGGGGAGTGGTGTTGAAAGAGGACAACCACATGAGCAAATCGTTCAGTTCTGAATGAAAACTTCTTTTATTTATTTATTTTTCATTTTGTCGTGGTTGAAGGGCAGCATGTCCTTGACTAGCGGTGGCAGTGGAACACAGAACACTAAAACAGTAGCTTCTTCAACTTCAAGGGAGGCTGTTTCAAAGGAGGCAGACGATTACAAAAACAAATCTGGCATCATTATTTCCTTCCTCTGGAAGGTAGCTCAGTTTTAATTGTCCCACTGGAGGATGCGTAGTTGTAGTAAGGTCATAGTCGACAGGCGAGCGACAAAGAGGTGTGAAGGGAAGCTGACAAAAACAAGTTAAAATGTGAAACATGCACAGGGAGAATGAAAGTTTTCAGGCTTGTAGCTCAGAGTTAGCCAGAGGGCGGCATGGAGCAACAGCACAGCTACGCTCTCGATGACAAATGAATATGAGATGAGATCTCAGAAACATATTTTCCGTCTGCAAAGAGGAATTCCCTTAAGGTGCACTAAATCCTCACTCTCATCCCGCTCACCAGAACCTTCGCTTAACAATCAAGTCAGCAAGTTCATTTTTCTGCTGTGGCTAGATGAGCATTGAGGGGATTTCTATCTGTTAAATGAATTTATGATCGTCGAGCTGCACAAAGCACTGTAGAGAACTTTGAATTGCTCTGTGTCTTTTTGAGGAAAAGACAAGGAGATGACTGAGTACATGGACCAATGTGTGACTGTATTTTAAGACAGTCCAATTGGTTTTTAAACGATTTGTACAACAATAGAAGCAGTTCAACAACATGTTTCTTTTAATACAGTGTTTTGATTATTCTGTCCATGCCCTCGCCATTTTCTGTACTGGTGTGCTACTACAAAAGAGTTTAGAGAATAACCGAGCAGAAGTTGCCAACACTGGCGCAACTTCAACTAAAAACTGGAAATCTGACTTCCAACAGTCGTGACTCATTGTAGATTAATGGTGCTGTTTATTTTAGGAAAAATGCTGTGAGGCACAAAACGCCACTACTGATGCTGCTTTCAGTCAGCTGGCATCTAGGTAAAAAGGCATCTCTCCATTTGTTCTGGAAGGAGGTGTTGAAGAGGGAGATGGCACAGATAGCCCCACAGTTGTGTTTGCTAATGTCTCAGTGAGAAACTCTGGTGACAGCTGGCCTCTTTCCCCCTGCCCATTCTGCTTCACCACAGCTTAGCGTGATCCTCCAATAAATAGAACAATTCAAAGGAAAAGCACAATCTTAAAGCCTCGCCGTTTCTTGACCTTGATACTCAACCTGTCCCCAAATGCTGGGCTGTGTGATGACTAGGCCTGGGGTCTTATAGCAGGTTATGCTTTAAACCCACTTCCAGGTTGATAAAATACCTGCATTTACAAAGCTCAGAGGTTTAGAGCAGATCCGATCTTCACTAAAACTGTGAAGAGGACCACAAACAATGTGCCATTTAGGCTTCCTATAAGGCTTCTCATGTTTTCCCCTATGATCTCACAGCACAGTGTAGCAAAAGTACCTGAAATTCAGTGTTACAAATTCTTCAGTCATATGCCAGTTTATTAAGTACACCTACATCCACAAAAGACATCAGTC
>OMLM01016219.1:104350-144881 GCA_900302695.1 Helostoma temminkii | reverse complement strand
TATTTATTATAAGTTTTATTTAGAAAGGTGTTCTTTTTAAGATTCATTCTGGAGGATGCAGTTTGTGGTGCAGTTAAGTAGTTCTGTAATATTATAATATACAAATTAAATGAATTAATACAGTCATGTGTGAAAATTACTGCCCCCTGTTATAATTCTCTGTTTTTCATGTAAAACATATTAAAATCATCTGATCATAGCAGTAGGGTCACAGGAAAATACAACTTCTGACAAACAAAAACATATACATTTTTTCACTGTGCCATTTTTTGTTTAACAAAAATTAAGCTAAAAGAAAAAAAACCCATCTGCTTATGCACAGGTCTCTTAAGCTCCTGCCACAGCATTCATTTCTATTGGGTTGCTGTCTGGACTTTGACTAGGCCTTTTCAAAACTTTGATTCTTTTATTTTTCATTCTTCTCATGTGGATTTAGTGGTGTGTGTCGATTAATTATCCCATGACCTTGACCCAGTTTCAGCTAAGCTTCAGCTGTCAGACAGATGGCCTCACATTTGCCTTTACAATACTCTAGTATAGAGAGTAAAACATGAGCGACGCACTGAGTGCAAGGTGCCCAGGCCCTGTGGCTGCAAAACAAGCCAAAATCAGTGGATATGATGTGTTTCTCACCTGTCCATAGGACATTGTTTCTGAAGTCTTGTGGTTTGTTCAGATGCAGTTTTGTGAACCTCAATTGTGCAGTCATGGTTTCTTAGGCAGTAGAAGCTTTCTACCAGCAGTCCTTCCAAACAGACAGTACTTGTTCAGTACCGAACTTCCATGTGTACTTTGAGTACTATGTATTTCCCTCTTGTTACTGTGTTAACACATAACTGAATATTCCAGACAAGCAAACTGACAAAACCTCTGCTTATATAGAGTCCACACACCTGCTGATGATTAATTAACCAAGCGCTGATGATTAGAAGCACCTTTATGCAACTTACCCTCTTAACTCCTGCAGAAGTAGTAAGGGGACACTTACGACACTAACACTGGAAATTATAACTTGCTGCTTAAGGTGCATCTACAAGCTATTGATTCATGAGCGGCCCTTTGCCTGCATTTTTTTTTCTTTTTGTGTATGTGTGTGTTTGGCTTCATTTTTGTTAAATAAAAAATGGCAGGTTGAAAAAGTTATATGTTGTTCATTTGAAGTTGTATTTAGCTAATACCAAGACCATTTTTATTAGTGGAAGTAAACTAAATACTAATGACACCTCAGTATGGCCATGAACTAAAATGCCCACACAAGATAAACTAAGAAAACAGATTTACTTTACTATAAGGCTGTTACATTACACTACATTAGTTTTAAATGTATTTATTATGCTGTTTTATTACATTAAGAAAAATGTAGACTATCCTAAATAAATCTGTTACTAATAGCCAATATAAACCCATGAATGCTATTTTATTGCATAGTACTGTACAAAGATTAATAGCATTTGTATTTATCGATGGCATTTTGGTAATTGATAGTGCCATAGACAAACACTGTGATATGCAATGATATCTGTTGAATTAAGTTACCAGACTACATTGTCACAACCAACCACTGTCTATGGTGCTGAAACTGGTGAGCAAACGTCCCACTGATGGTGATCAGTCACCGGTAGTCTATGTTTAGTAAAAAGTCCGATTTTTCTCTATTGCCATACTCACTATTTACACTATGATTTGTGGTTCAAGAACTTGGTTGCTGAATATTGAAAAACAACAATAAAAGGAGCAAAAGTGGACTGCACCTGTCACTTCATCATGTCAGAGACATTTTAATACATTTTATTTGGCTATGCTTCAGTTTGCAGCAGGAGTATAAGTGCTTGGGGTCAGCAGTCGAGTGCGACGGCGAGTGTGGAAAAGAGGTGAAGAAGCGATTGCAGGCGGGTTGGACCAGCTGTGCTGTATGAGTTAGAGACAAGCGGCAGAGATGGAGGTAGCACAGATGAAGATGAAGATGTTCAAGCAGTTAGGTGGTTGGGATAGATGTTGGGCATTTCATGTACAGGACAGACTACCGCAGACTAACTGCAGGTCCAAGTTGGTAAATTTTGGGAGGAAAAATACTTACTAAATAATACTTAATAATATCCAGTAGACATAGTCGGACTAATTGAGCTGAGTCAGTGTCTATAAACTATAGTGTTCTTTGCCTGTTATTAATGTCCTATTAGTGTGTATATCTATGTATATATGTGTAAAGGTTATGTAGTGTGAAATCACTTCCCTTTGCGGTTTAACCTTCAGCTTCTATAACACTTCCAACATTTTAATCAGCGTCCAGAAATGATAGCGCCGTCGGCATAATGATGAAGACTGCCAGAGAGGCCCGCTGGGTCTCATACCCGCTGGCGCTGTTGTGGTGCCTCAAAGTGGATACCCAGGGAGGCTGCCCCACCACTGCACCGTGAGGTGAAGCCAAGTAAACGTGTAATTAACAGCATTTTAGCAGAAAGTTTCCTCATGTGTACTCTGTTGTGTCATTTCTTTCTACTTTACTTTGAAAGCTCAGTGTGTTGTCTCCTCCTGACTTTCCATCAGTCATTGTATCATTTTCTTAGTTAGTCTGTCATTTTTAACTCTGTGCCAGTATCTCCTATTCATAAATATTCATGGAGCTAAGGCATCTTTGTTTTTGTGTGGTGCTTTCAAAGTGATATTGCTCAAGGCGTTATTGAGTGTGCCAGCCACTGCCTGTGAGCTAAAGGTCCTGATATGTATTCATAAAATTACCCATGAGTCTAGAAGCTCAAATTGCTAAGCTGACAAAAAAAAAAAAAAACTAAACTGAAGGTTTGATTGTATTTTGTCTGAGAGAAAGAAGAAGCAAACATTGTCTCCTAACTGACAAGGGTTTAAAGTTTTCCCTGAAATGAGGGGCAATATTTTTGGGTGAAAATTTATTATTTTCTTTATCCCGGTGGAAATGCGAGCAGAGCAGCCTGTTGAGACATAGCTTACCTGGAGCAGTGTGTCTATGACCTCTGCAGTAATGGGATTGTGATTGACACCATGGGTGCAGACAACATATTGTGCCTTCCCACTGACGATGCCAGCAACAACAAACAAAAACAAAGCAACACAAGACTTTCAACAAAATGCCCCGTTTCTCAACCTGAAGCCCATCAGCTGAACTCATTCCTCGCCATTGCTCATTGTGGTTTCGAAGCCAAAAGTATCAGCCGCTAATTAATAGTAATTATCTGCAATCCAAGTCTACAACATCCCCAACGTACAAAGCTGCTGATCCCAACAAATTAAGCAAACTAAACTCAACATGGTCCTTAAGTGGGTTAACTAAGTGAAGCAATTAAATTTCAATCTAACGCCCAGGTGTTTTCATACACCAGCCAACTGGGTCAAACGCTCAGTTAATACACGCTTTTCCAGCTGGTGTGTGTTTGCAATGTCTGCTATGAAAGAGTGAAAGCACACTAGAGGTTGTGAGGGGCGGGCAGAGGGGTGGTTCAGAGAATGCTCTGGCTTAATTATGTGTGATGAAAATGAAATGAAACACAGGAGTTGTTCTGAAAAAGGTGTGTGTGTGTGTGTGTGTGTGTGTGTGTGTGTGTGTGTATGTGTGTGTGCGTGCGCCTGTGGGTGATTTGCTGTCAGTGGAATGGATAATTACACAAAACGCACATGGAATTAAATCTAATGTACAACATATTTGTCCCACCTGATCTCCCCAAACACACACACGCCTCGATTAGGACATACACACAAACGCGTCTGTGCTCTTCCCCTGCTGACATGTAGCTTGCAGTTGCCATCTGAATTGCCGTGGTAACATGTTAGCAGACATGCTAATTCTACGGCAGTCTGTAGTGCAGTGGGAAGTTCAAGAAGCGAGATCTCAGCTCCAGCTCTTCAAGGATGGACCTCAACCCCCAGTCTCCCCCAGTTAAATAATTTATCCCCATCTCTTGTTCCTGTCCTCATAAAGTGGAGTGTGTGGGGCAGAGGCTTATCATTCTGCAGTTCTGTTTTATGACAAATATTTCAGCTCCTCTTTTCTATGCTTTACTATAGAAAATGATAAATCATCATTTATCTGCAGATTAAAATACTGCAAAGGTGTTGTACTGGATTCAAGTCAGTGAACATCCTTGGCCAGATAATAGGCAGGTGTCTCTTGAGTACACCCCTTTAGGCTTAAGCTGCACGAATTACATCTTGTACAATTGCACCAAAATGTCACACTAAACAGTCACAAATACTGGACAACCACTGTGCAAAATAAGAGATTTGTTTGGGATTAGGGACAAGCACATCTGGGTTAAGGTCAGTGACCAAATAAACATGGTTAGGGTTAGTAAAAATTTAGATTTTTAAATGATTTGGGTTTGATGTGCTAACCATCCATCCCAACTTCCCCCTGACACACTGTGATGGTATTTATAGTGGCTGTGTAATGCTCACTGCAGTCACTAGGCATCATCATATGGAGAACAATCTCCTTTATGCTAATTTCTTTTGGTTTCATCTGACTAAAGAAAAATCTTGTTTCTTGTTCTTTGGCAAAGTATAATCTTGCAGTTTTCTAGGCAGTGATTTTCTTCTACACACACTGACATTCACACACCACAGATAATACTTATGCCAAGTCAGCAGCACTTATCCATCTGTTTTTGAATGTTGTATAAATAGTGAATTGTAAGTGACATCATTTTTCAAGGTTGATCCTTGCTCCTATGTTCTGGCTCAAGTTCAGTAGCTACTGACACTTTCTCCATCCAGTTTCTTACACCTTCATGCAGTTTCTTACCATGACTTAGATAAGAGACAGGCCATAATTGAGAACATAGTGATGCGGATAGATTCATTCAGCCTTTTAGGTTTGATCTATTGCAGCAGTCACAGGTAAACTGTTCTTCATTTAACTCCTGAGTGATAATAACTGATTTTATTCTATGTTGCACATGTTGTCATCAGTACACAATACACCCTTACACAGACTGACCCTCTTGAGAATTCCCCACTTATATGATCCATGATAACATCTTTACATTTAGGTAAATCTAATCACAACAGCTACAGCTGAAGTCACAGAAAAAGCAAGAAAAATGCAATACTTGGGATTTTTTTTTTGGTTTATATTTCATAACAGGTGCACAGTCTGCCATCTCACCTTCTGAGCTGTTTGATTTATTCATATAGGTGATAACCAGAGACAGACACACAGGAGAGAAACATGGTGCAGAAAATGGCATTGAGGGCAAACAACACTTTTCATCACGGTTTGCAAAGATGCAGCATATGTGAACAAATTAATTCACACAGGCAAGATGAGTGTCTATAAGCTCCAGTCATTACACTTTTGCAGCACTGCTGGGCTGTACTCATATTGGAAAAGTACACAGTGACACAGTGATATGTTTAAACAGCTAACTAAGGTGCACAGTGGCACAAATAGTGACCCAGCTGCTGAACTATGGCAGTTAACATAATAATAATTTTAATGATGGTGAGCTGCTTTCAGGTGTGTGTTACTCTCTGTGTAATTTGTTGTAAATCTAAAAAAAAAAAAACAAGATCTCACAAAACAAATGCATTATAACAATAAATATTTCACTTTATCACTAAGGGTGTGTCTATATTTTTGGGGGTGGCCTGACTACAGTACATACTAAAAAAAAGGGTGGCAAATTTGACTGTGAATAAAAAAGAGTTGCAGGCAAATTCACAACCGTGCTTTTAAAATCTAATAATAATTATTAATATTAATAATGAAAATGCTTCACTGCAAGAGTCGCCATATATGCAGCTGTATATATTCTTATATATAAGGATAACAGTAAATAAATTATTATCACAGAGTAATAAAGAATGCCAGGCACCGGTTATCTGCCTGGTTGCAAATGCTACAAAACTGTAGCATGAACACACTTTGACATGATAATAAATTATGAATTATTTATTCATTATTATTATTATTTATATTTGAATTTATATTTGAACGTTCACCACCAACTGGCAGGGGTGGTGTCAGGGATGGCCAATCAGAGTTTTGGGATGTCCTACCTCACCCCTGGCATTCCTTCTAGCCTCACCCATGTTTATCACAATGCCAAGATAGAATTCCAGTATATTTTGTCATCTCCCCGTGAATTCACTCCATCTTCAGTTCCCTGCTTTGAGGTGAATGTGCAGCCTGCCTGCATCAATCTGTCCAGGCCATCCATCTATCGAATACTCAGCATTACTAATGTATGGAGTTGGACATGCTATCCAAGCAGGAGTCAATCAAGAGATCTTTACTGGCTCTGACATGCCAAGCCAGTTCAATAGAATCGACATGCTGGGCCTCACTGATACAGCTCTCAGCTAAGGACTATTGGCTGTGGACTCAGCAACGGCAAACACACTGTGCAGGAGTGAGAGAGGTCTGCACTGAGAGGAGGATGGTGTGATAGTGATTCAAAGAGAGGTCAGGTAGAGAAGTGACAATAACCGCTCTTGTCATTTCATAATCGACATCACTGCAGCCCATAAATGAAGTAACTTCCCAAAGACCCCGCAGCATTGATCAGTTTGGGTCAGAAGCGTGTCCACAGACTGCCAGAGGTTAGACTGCATTTGACCTGTGTGTGTGTGTAAAGAAAGAAGTAGTGGGGAGTTGTACTATCAAACAAGCAAGCGTGGCATTATGTTTCAAACTTATATGGAATTAAACAAAGAAGAGTTAAGAACTGCAGATTCATTACTTGTGCAATCACAGGGATGAGCAGGGAAAAAGCGCTGAATATTTTTAACTGTATAGTAGAAAATCTTTTTTTCTTTCGCTAATGTCACTAGCCATTAATCTTTGGCAACCCTCTCCCTTGTTACTTAATCCTGATGCCTGGAGCAGACATTTCCCATGGTTATTTCCACCAGGGGCCAAAATCTGAAACCAGGGTAGGATCCAAAGAGCAGGTGTAATTACAGAAAACACTGGCAGTTTCCAAGCCAGCAGAGAGGATAGCTCTTAGCACTCTACCATCTCATTTCACTCCTAAACTCTGAGCAAAGTTCATTAATAGCGCCGTTACAATCTTTACTGCTGTGTTGAATACAACAGCCCATGATCCAGAGCAGATGAAGCAACATTCAAACTGTGATTGAGGACAATAGCGTTTGATGTAAAGAACAGCTTGAGGGTGTGCAGGTGTATGTGCAAAGCAGGAGAAAGACATTTAGAGAGAAGAACTGGGTTGATGTGATCATGTGAATTGTGTTCATGGAATTGTGCATTTCAGCATTTAGTAGGCTTTAATTATTTCTGCAGCAGGTTTAGGGTCCACACATATGGAGAGAGAGAGAGCAACACAACCAGAGAAGTAAAGTGACAGAAAAGAGTGAAGAAGGAGGAAAGCAAGAGATTAAAGAAAGTGGATGTTTCACTACCTTTTCTAAGTGACAGGAAGAATACTTTAAATTACAAATTGGAAGTATAGTGAAATGTTTCAAACTGGATCAGGTCATTAAGGACCCTTTATCCGTATAAAGCCCATAATCACGCTTCACCACTGGAAAACCACACGTAGCGGTGGGCTAGAAGGAGCATATCAATTATTATTTTAAACAATATGAACTATTTCCCTAAACCTACCCTTTTTTTTACCTTAAACTGTTATGTTCTGAAGCTTTAGCTAGTAGCCAACAATACAATATCAGTGACCAGTGTGTCAAACTAGAAAACCCATTGATAAAAATGTACATTTTGAATAGAACTCCTGTTATTAGAACAGGAATTAACACCAGTAACCACTGGTGTTATTGGTGTTGCTGCACCAACCAGAACTAAAATCTTGAGCATAGTAACTTTAAACAGGTCAGGATGCAGACGCAACTGTTATCATTCAGTCCAACTGCTCTGCATAAGTGCCAACAAATACTCAGTAAGAAACTAGCAGAGACACAGGTTTATTCGGCTGGTGGTAATATGTGGTCAGTTTAATAACTCACCCCCTGAACCAGACCCTCATCTCAGTCATCACCCCACATCACCACTGACTCATCATGCTGCAGCAAGTTACATTACCTTGGTAATGGAGCAAAGGTCTGGAAAAATCTACACACTTCTTCTTTCTTTGATTGTTATTCTTCTCCTCTTTTGTCAGATGCAGCTCTATTGTGTCTTCCCGTTCTGCTCGAAGGCTGAAGCGCTGTCGAATGGCCATACATAATGAGCTCCTGCATTCATTGGCCTCCGCAAAAGATAACTGGCTCAGAATCGCTTTTCATGACTCAATGATCCCATTATCAAGCAGTTTTTATTCATCACTCCCTGTCATCTTCAGATCAGAATCAAATATTTCGCTTGGGGACGTTTAGGATCTGAACACGTCAGTTGCTGTCACTGTGAGCGTGTGCGCACACAAGGTGAATTAGACAAACAGAAACAGTATGATGATGCTGTTGACTTTTCTCTCTGTTAGAAGTGCTGTATCTGCTTCAGCTTGTGAGGGGGAAATACTGCCATATGGTGTTTTCTTCACTGACGAGGCTCTCTTCTCATGTCGCCCCTGCCGATATGGCTAACTCAGTGGAAAGTCTGACTGATGAGTGGATAGCCAACTCTTTTGGTTTAAAACTCATTATCATTCACTTTCTTTAACTCGGCCTCCAGTAGAGTACTTCTACATTTTGAGTTCATTAGAATGATATGTCAGGACGCTCGACTGTCTAGCTACAATATGTAATGTTTTCAAGCAGGGATATGCTCCATTTTAATGTGGCAGGCTGCTGTCAAAGCCTTCCATAACACAGAAGTACAGGGCAGAACTAACAGTAATGTGGAGATATTCCCTTCTTAATGTATCTGAGTTAAGCGCCCTCTTCTAACCAATCAGAGAGGGTCAATCCCTGTGCATCACATACTGATTCGGTACTTTGCACAGGTTTTGACAATCAATGTATGATTTTAACACAGTGTCAGTATTTTACACTTTGGGCAGACTGATTTTTAGTCTCATGCTGCTGCTAATTTTCTTCCCAAAAGTTGCATATTGTAGCTTTAAGCAAAACTTTGCCTATAGTGCTTGTATAATAGTAGAAATGTTAGCCATGAGGGGGCAGGCTGGAACCTGATTATCCCTGAACAGCAATCTCCTTGTGAACTTCCACCTTTTCACAATATAAACAGAGAGAATAATGTTGAGATGACGTTAGAGTAAAGAGCAAGCTAGTAGTGTATATCCTCACCCAACAACTGTGCAATAAATTCCTCCATGAATGTGAACTGTTTTTGAACATCAGATGAAAAGATACAAGTTACACAGAATTACACAGAACGTTTTTATAAAATAAAGAATCCACTGCTAAAATCATGAATACATGCTAAGATGTAATTATTACATGGTTGCATACATAATGCGCTGCATCAAAACTACTTTAAGGTGGAATGTGTTATTTTTTGTCCACATGCCATTTACTAGCTGTTGCACAACATCCTCCATTAGTAACTGAATCACTATTTTGGTGGGAGCTTTAAGTGAAGGAGAGGTCAATGAGGGGATTAGTCATGAATCCCTGACCGAAGGGGCCCATTATCAGTATGGCTGCAGCCAATAAATACAGGGGGAAGACACGATGAAAAAGGCCTCAGGTTGCAACATGAATGTTGAATGTGCTCTGTCAACATTAAGGAGGAAAAAAATCCCAGAACCTCTTTTTTAGCACAACAGAGGAAACCTGGAGATAAAAAAGTTATATTATATCAAATCAGAAAATACTTGTGCTAACTGATATTGTCATGACTTTAATGTAAGTCCATGGTAGTAAACAGAAAAGTTAATCATTTGGCTTGTCAGGCAGTATGAATGTATGGATCATGATAGAATAGAAAGCCTGGAGGGTATGTTACAGAAATACACATACACATACATCTACTGATCTTTATACATGGAAATACACCACATGCCTTTTATACCAATGATGCATTTTATACCAGTGATGGTGATGTTCATCTTCTAGTCAAGTGTTCCAGTCCAAGACATAAATCCAATTTGCTGTCTGTGCTGGTTACTAATAATGGTAAACCAGCTGAAAGAGAAATCAATGTGCAAAATATAAGATCTGCATTATCAGCAATGCAGCACTCCAGAGGAGAACGAGTGATATTGTGTCACCTGAAGTGTAAGCTTCAGCTTCTGGAGTGAAAAATGAATGTTGCCTCATCCCTGAGAATAAGAAGAGGATTTCCTGAGGTGATGCAGATAAAATCTTCATGTCACTTCATATCTCTGCACTCGGTCGATTCCTCTGGCCTGTGATAAAGAGTAAGGGATTGGCTTGTACACCTTCTGTGGGTTCAGTGTCAGTGACATGGCAACATATCGCTAGATGTTATTTGTAGAGAAAGCTTTTAGTGTACTTGATTTAATCTTATACCTGAGCTGCTCTGTAGCTTTGCCGCTGTTACTGGATATGACTTTTATGTTTGTATCACTGGGAAATACTGACTTCACAAAACAAAGCGCCACTGTTTAATGCCAGAACAATATACTGATGGTTGGCCAAAGCCAGAGTAGGGACTATGACACTGTCCACCGATATACGTCAGACAGGAGGTGGATTAAGGAGAATGTAAAAAAAACAAAACAAAACAGAACAAAAGAAAAAAAAACTTCTACCTTATTAAGTGTGTGTCTACATACACACAAGAGCCATAAAAAAGTATAAAAATTGGATTTAGCATAACAGGGAACCTTTAAATTCATCAGCAAGAATCTCAAAAGCAAAGAACCGCAATGCTTTTCTTCACAAAAACTACAGACATTTCTATATTCAGCACAGACAACTGCAGAAAAACAACTAAAAGCAAATACTCTTCTATTTATACTATGCATATTTAAAAAAAGGAACAGCCTTTTGAAAGTACAGTACAATAGGTTTAAGCTGGATTGTCTTTAGAAAGTAGCAATTCAGCAAACAGGGACTAAAAGCAGTCAAAATCCATCCTTCTTTCATCCTGCCATTTGTATGTGAAAGTGGTAGGCAGAGTGGGAAAAGACAGAGGAGGTTTTAACAAGTAGCCAGAATAATCACAGTTTGGAAAAAGGTAGTTTAGTAGTCTGGGACTTAAAACTCCACCTTAGTGCTCACGCTCCTGTTCACCTTCCTCACACAGGATGGATAAAATGCACTGCTCAGACAGATGACCCTGAACACTGAGCATAAAGTTTCTGCTTGTTGGAACGAAACACATTCAACATTCAAACAAAGGATATCTTCTTCCCTTATAGCTACAGCTACACTCACAGCAGGGTCTGAATGTTACTGATGAGATGGTTTTCCACTGACAGGTTCCAGCAACAAATATGTGGAAGTTGCATAACACAAAACCACATTAACATGACATCCAGTGAATGCAAATTTTCAGACAAGCTATGCCCACTTTGCCTTTCATTAAAAAGCATCAAATTGATCTAAATTGCTGAAATTCATCTTTAGTTTTACAAGCATTTGGTCATGATGAACCTGATTTTTTGTTAAGGTAACCGTGACTCCTAGGAAGGAAGTCAGATGCTCCAGTGGCCAAAATTTTACCAGGCTAGATGGTATAATCCCTCCATCATGATCTGTGTCTGCCCTGGACTCTCCTACCAGTTGGATGTGTCCAGTGTACAAGAAGCCATCGACCTTCACTTTGGCCTCTTGTACTTATCATCTCATTCTGTCATTCACCACGTAAAGCTCATAAATGGAAAATGACTCTCATAGTGGTGGCTGGGATGGATGACAGGTGTATGGGCTGTCAAGAGTTCAACATAAGCAGTCTTGTGCTTGGTTAAGTTTAAGGTTAAAGAAAGGACTTTGGTTAGGGTTAGAAAAAGATCATGGTTTGTCAAAAACACACTGTCATCATCTGAACACCATAAATATCTGAACCACATTTAATGTGTCATCCATCTGGTAGGTGTTGAGATACTACAGTCTGGATCAAAGTAGAAGTCAGACAAACAATGTTCCGATTAATGCCATTAATGTGGCTAAAAAAAAAAGTCTCCTTAATAAGAGCTAATTAAGCATCTGAGCCAAGGCTTGATTGACAGAAAAAACATCACCATGCAGAGTATTTTTGTCCAGTCATCTAGGAATATGTTTTTGTCCGCTGTCATAAAGGACCACGGTGGCCCAATGTTGCCAGCAGCCATATGCAGGCCACTCTACACAGACAGCTGTGGCCTGTAGATATGGTGCGTTACGCTCCGCTGCTGCCAGCACAAGGCACCTCATACTCTGCCTCCTCCTATCGCATTTTTCAAATCCACCCTTTTCTCATTTTCTTTTTTCTACACATGCAGTTCACATCGCTTGGGGAGGTTTGTCTGTCTGGTAATATCCAATCAATCAGAGAGGAGGGGTGACTTCTACATTAACATCGCCTCACACAGAAACACACCCACTACAGCTGCCTGTAGATGTGCTCGGTTTGGGTAAATGCTTAACGCAAGATGCCCTTATCTATATTTAAAGTGTTCTAAAAAGTGCCCTTCTTATTCTCGTGCAGTTCCTGCTTTAGGGGCTGCATGAGGATAATAAGGGCACTGCAGGTGGCTTTGTGTTGAGGACAGATTCAACTAATTTATCATGTTAGGATTTTTTCTGTTTGCCTGCTTCTCCCTGATTCTCTGCAGCTGGAGGTTGATCCCAAAAACTTTGAGATGCTGTTGTCCAAACTTGCGCATACGTTTCAAAGATCTGAGAACCACTTCCAAAGTTAACTTTTTGCTCCAAAGTTTCTGCCCCAACTGATAAAAATTTCTTTTGAGCTCCTCAACCTGGCAGATTTAAGCATCAGCTACAGTAGAGACGAACCAGAAGGGGAGGATCAAAGGCAGAGAGAGGTGAAGAAATGTCCTACACAGAAGTCAGGAACAACAGGTGATGGAGGTGTTCATGGAAGGAGGAAGAAAGAGACAAAGGGAACATCTGAGACAGAGCATGTTCAGTCAGTAAGAAGTAATGAAGAAGAGAAGGTACAGATCTGCTAGGAGAAATATAGAAAATACATGAAGGTTGATAACGAGACAAAAACAGAATGCACCACTTATTGAGAGGTTGGCATCTTTCATTAGATGCCAGGTGAGATCTTGGTGGTTCTCAGTCCTCAATCTGAGGTAAACCCACTCATCTATCCCCCTTATCCCTCTGTAAACTCGTTTAAAGCTGATCGAAGCTGAATAAAACCCCCAAAACAAAGACACTCCATCTCGGCAGGTATCCGTGAACCTTAAATGAAGAGTTATGATTTCACTCACAAACATAAGTTCACCTGTTGATAAACCATCCCACGCTTTCCCCTCCCAGTGGACTCACGTAGCGTAGGAGGGCGAGCTTCAAACTGAACTGACTCAAACACAGCGGAAATAAATAAAAGAAATGTCTCCCAGCGCACTTTGAAGTGAGGAGGGGGATAAACAGGGCAGAGAGTGGAGAAGGCAGCATAGGTCAAAGGATAACTTCATCTTCATCAGTACTCAAGTACAGGTCTTAATTGCAGTTTAATGTACTTTATGTGACTAATAATAATAAATAAATAATAATGCTACTTAACTGCATTTTACAAGGAAATACTGTCATGTTTTGATGACTGAATTTTCACAAGCGCCACGAATAAGTGATTTTTTTTCAACCAAAGAGTTAAACATATCTGATGCATACATCAGTTTTATCAATGTACTGATGTAATAATATTATGAACTTGTACTTTTAAAAGTACATACTGCTGAGCTTCTGTATTTGTACTTGTGTTGATTACAGTAGTTCTACTTGTGGTGGAGCATTTTCGCATTGTGGTAGAAGAGGTGGTCATTTGATTACAGACATTAGACTGCAACTTATCCAGATCAATCACTTAGCCTGTCCCACAAGCATGGTTTTCACCACAATGACTAATGCAGACTGCTGATTAAAAAAAAAGGCAGAACTGCAGAGCACAGCCCAAGGTAAATAGATGCTTATGGTGGTACAGTGAGAGAGAGAGAGAATAAGGAGGGTAGATGAGTGGAATGAATTATTTGAGGGGGAAGAGGGCAGCGAGAAACATGAAATTAGCACAAATAGATTATCTGTCGTCTAGAGGAAGGCCTAAGAGCAAGCCAAGCACTGCGGAGGGACAGGAGGAGAGGGAAAAAAAGCAGATTGACTTGTTGTTTGTTCCTCCCTTAGGGGAGATCCGATAGAGCCATCACTCACCAAACTGCTGATCTGTAGTTGAAACAGCTGTATCCAAAGCACACATGCACTGAACTTCAGAGCAATTAGAATGCACCAAAAGCATGACCCATGCACTGTGGGAGAGAAGAACTGTCTAATCTCTAACAGATGGTATATTTTCATATGCCTTAGATAAGAGCCTCCCTTTATCACATATACTAGTGTGGAGCTGATCCAGAAATATAAAGAGTAGAAGCAGTGCTTTAGTAATAATAATTCTTCCCCAATGATTATGTGCTGAATTGCACTTGACACACCATTGGAGAACAGTCTGTGCTATTAAGCAGCCATGCAATGTGCCAAATAATAATAATACACTGTATATTATAGTATAGGGAATAACTCACAGTCTGTGTTCAGTCAGTTTTCAAAAGCAATTTTATGTGCCTTGGAGAACTGATCTCAATCCAAACAGTACTTTAATAATGCAAACATTTTGCTTGATGTAACATCCAATTAACGTCACATATTAGGCAAGTGCTCCTTCATTAAGATGAAGACATTTCTATACTGATTTAGCACTGAGCTTCTGGAATACTGTCTGACCCGTGAGAGATGGTTTAAACTAAAGCATCCATGAAGTACTAGTATTTTTCTGTGTTTGTTCTGTCAAAAGAAAAGTTACCCACAGTGCAACTCAACACATATCCTTGCACTAAAAATGACCAGATTTTTATTATATTTCTACTAGTCTTCAGATCCAACTAACGCAGCTTAGTTTATCAAAAGAGAATTCAAGTTAGATTTAAACCTTTACTAGTTGTAATTTTATAAGTGATGTTTTATTAGTGCAGCAGTGGTTTTTCAGAGTAAATTAACCTGCTTGTATACATGTAATTTGCTGGGAAAGTTGTGTTTTAAATATACTCGTCTCTTCCTTGAAAAATCAACGCCCTCAGTTCAACGGCCTTCTGTAGGCTTTAAATTAAATTTGTACTTTACGTGTGCTCAGGTATAGCAAAGCCTGGGAAGAATTAAAACATAATAGTGAATTGTCCACAGAAATATCCTTAGATGCTGGAGTTTGTTGTCAGTGTGTGGATTCACAGTCACTGAACAAGACCTTCTTTCCATGAGGCTGAGGGAAATGTAGAGCAGAAAAAGGTTGGTCTATTTCATAACCAACTGGCCCCTTCAAGTCTACCCAGCAGTCAAAGTGACTGACCTTCCCTGATAGTGCCCATGGCACATACATGCTTCGGAAATTGAATTACAGCTCCCACTGCTGCAAGAGTAAATTGGTGAAACAAACTTTCCCTCTTTTCTCAGCATCACAGTGGTGTAGTGGTTAGCGCTACCATCTACTGTAGGAGGATCTGGGTTCAAATCCACCAGCAGGCCTCTCTCAAGCCTTTATTTATTTGACAAAAGTAGATTTCTCAGATCAGTTCCAAAGGAATATTATTAACACAACATTGCAAATGATATAGGTTTTTCACCATCCACAGTCATAACTGGAAAAGTTTCTCGGGATCAATCCAACTTTAGATGGTTTGCTCTATTATGTAGATATATAGACAATTTTAATAGACATGATAAAACATGAAAATTCTGAGTGAAGTCCAGGACACAGAGACGGTGTCTGAACCAAATGAAAGTAAAGACTACTCCTCAAAATAATCCAATATTTGCTCTATTAAATATCAGATCTCTCTCATTTAAATGCCTTGTTAGCAAATGACTTGATAAGTGACCATCAAATAGATTTTTTCTGTCTTACAGAAGCCTGGCTGCAGCAGGTTAGTCTAAATGAGTCGACCACCCCACATCATTAATTGCCATGTTCCTAGAAACACAGGCCAGTGGAGAAGTAGCAGCCCTCTTCCACTCAGGTTTACTAATCAACCCTATTCCTAAACAAAGTTATAACTCACTTGAGAGTTATGATCTTGTTGATAATGCTGCAGCTTCACTACGTACAACACTCGATTCTCTTGAACTTGAACTATGAAAAAAAAGGCAGTGAATCAGAGGTTGTTAGCTTCATGGTACAATTCACAAAGCTTAAAGCAGACATCACAAATCCTGGAAAGTAGGTGATCCACTAATTTAGAAAAATCTTGCCTAGCCTGGAAAGACTATTTATTAATTTATTTAAAAAAAAAACCTTGTAAGGCAAGAATATAAGAATATTATTACATATTATTCATCGTTCATCATAGAGGGAAACAAGAACAATCCCAGGTTTCTTTTCAGCACTGTAGCCAAGCTGACAAAAAGTCATGGGTCTGTTGATCCTAGTATTCCCTTAACTCTCAGTCGCAATGACTTAAATAGATAGGTTCCAATTTCTTTATGTTAATGATGAGTCTTCCATGCACACCAAAGTTAATTATGGAGTCCCACAGGCTTCAGTGCCTGGACGGCTACTTTTCACTCTTTATGTATTATTATTAGAAAACACTCAATAAATTTCAGTTTCTATGCAGATGCATTTATATGTATCTACAAAACCAGACAAAACAAATGAATTGGTCAAACTTCAAAAGACATAAAGGCCTGGATGTCCTGTAATTTCCTACTTCTAAATTCAGACTTGACACACGTTATTCTATTTTGCCCCCAAAACCTCAGAGATATGAGCTCTAATCATATAGTTACTTTAGATAATACAGCACATAGGCATATAGTACTACTGTAAGGAATATTAGAGTTATCTTTGACCAGGATATCTCCTTTAACTTTTCAAAACTATACTTCTAAAGTATAGTTAAATCTCCAGAACTGCCTTCTTCCACCACTGAGAAATATCCTGTCTCAAAGTAAACTAGTCAATGCATTTATTACTTCTAGACTGGACTACTGTAATTCCTTTCTAATAGGATGTCCCAGTAACTCCTTAAAAAGCCTCCAGCTCTGTCAGAGTTCTGACCGGAATTAGGAAGAGAGATCATATTTCTCCAACATTAGCTTCCCTCCATTGGCTCACTGTAAAATCAAGAATATAATTTAAAATTTTTCTCACATATAAAGCACTTAATGATAAAGCTCCTTCATATCTTAAAGACCTCATAGTACCATATAATCCCAGCAGAACACTTCGCTCTCAGAGTGCAGGCCTATTTGTGGTTACTTGTAGAATGGGAGGCAGAGCCTTTAGCTATCAAGCTCCACTCCTGTGCAACCAGCGGAAGACAGACACCCTCTCTATTTTTATGTCTATGCTTATAACTTTCCTTTTTAATAAAGCTTATAGTCAGAGCTGGTTCAGGTGACTCTGAACCAGTGAAATAACAACTTTTTTTATTGTTTTTTTTATTTATATAGTTTTTATTGCATTTTAGGAAAAGTTACATGTTTTCTTGGAAACAGGGATTGTAATATGCCATATGCATAAAAATATTGTTCTGGTGGAAAAGATAAAAAAGATATATCAAATATTTAACCTAGAGCTCTTGCTAGTTTGTGGTGCATAATGTTTTTCAAAGGTATGTGGTTGGTGTTTATCGCTTGAACAGCAGCAGAGGAATGGAATGGGGCTGGGTCTTCATATTTAATTCAACACAGAGACCTGGAGGCCCTTCAGAGACAACTCAGCTCTGCACAGGAGGAATCGAGCAAGGGAGGCTAGTGGGGGACAGAGAAAGCAAGAAAAAGATCCTTTAGCAACCTGAAACTGCTCCAGCTTTAATTACACTGTATTGATCATAGGCAGGAGGGAGGAAAGGGAAGGGTGGGGGCTGTCAAACAAAGGGGGGCACAGTTGGGGAAGTAGAGGGCTGTAGTTACTGTAAGGCACATAAAAAAGAGAGGCAGAGCAATTGTGCTAAAGTCATACGCTAGATAATTAGAAAATCCTTCCAACTTCTCCAGGCTCCCTCTCCACACACTCATTTAACACTGCTGATGCAATGAAACAGTGAGAGTGTCAAATTCATTTAAGTAACCGGTCAGTTTGCATTGTTCACATTCATCTCCAAGCACCAGCCTTGGTTTATGTGGAATTCTACGCATTGATTCCCCCCCCACACCCTTCTGTGCCTTTGGTCCTGTGCTTCCTCACAATCGCCCACAATAGACTGGTCATGCATGACACTTCTGGCTTCCCAGTAACAACTTTAGCTACATGTAACAGATGCAGAGATGTCCGCAAAGTGCTGCCTCTTCCCCTTCCCTTACTATGTTTTCTAGGTTGACCTACTTTGACAAAGAGCTTAGGTTTCTCTCTGTGTTTCTCACATTGTTGTGGCGAGAGCAGAAAATCTGCAAGCTCTCCTACTGTATTTGCCTCCACACCCACCCACACATGCTTGTGATCCAGGCTGATGGCAGCTGAGTCCAGCACAGCGAAATATGCCAACCTCGCTGGCCCTGCAAAACCACTCCCACCGAGTCTCACAGTAGTGTATCCCTCGGGTTAACAAGCTTGTGTCTCGTACACGACACATGGAGAAAGGGGCTGGGCAGTGACTCACCATGGGAGGGGGAAAAAGAGATTGATGCCTCTCTGTGTACAGGGTGTCATTATGAGTGAACTGTGTGTTACCTTTGGTAAACAGTGGAGAACATTTCTCAGGCGAGCGTCACTCTGGCTAAAACGGCTGCAGGCCCGTTGGTGGAGCGCATCCATTGCTCAGAGCTACAGCCCCACAGGGATGTATAAGTTCAGTCATGATTAGTCAGATAGAATAAATAATCTGCGCTTATGACAGCCCCCCTCACATCAGCGGGTGTTGAATGGATGTCCCGTCCAAGTCTTTTATGTTAGTAAATTCCCTCTAGTTATTTTTGCTGAATGACCTTCTCAATCACAAGAAAAGTTAGAAATTCAATTTCTGAGCGACACATTCATTATCATAGCCCCTTGTGCTCAAGGGTACCTGCACATTTAGAGTGAATTAGAGCAATGTGCAGAATGGCTGAACTCCATTTTAATGGCATATTAAGGAAATCAACAAATTAGAGATTCATTTAATAGCTTGAAGGCATTTGCAATACAAATGCACATAATTGGAATACAACTTGTCTATGCATCACTCAGTGTTGTAGAATGACAACAACTGAAGTCTCATTACATTTTAAAAATGACCACCTAATGCTAACTCTCTTTTTCAGCTTGATTTACTTCTCACACAACCACAACAGATAGAGCAACTGATGTCTGCTGTGAGGACTCTAGTGATGCTTCTATTTGTAGTCATCTTCCTGACTCTATCTTGAGGCCGCGGCACACCGCTGTGACATAACCACCGTTGTGAGCCACAGTCTGGCAGCCTGACTTCAACTCTTCAACCCGTATTCTTGAATTGTTGTGACGTTCTCTCATGTGTGAAGAGCAAAACAAGAGTAATTAAATCTTCATTCCTTTGCCACTTACAACCATATTCGCATCTGTTCATTTGAAAAACCACACGGTGGAAAACAGATCCACTTAAGTCTATGCCCCAGTGACTCTTGTAGCAGCGTCAAAAAGTGGGTAAAGCTTTTGTTGGCCTTTCCACTAGCAGTATAATGCTGTCTTGTTTTCATGTTATATGACCCTCTGTGGACTTTGTAAATCAAACACTAATTACAACGTGCAGTGACCTGACAGCTGAAATGCTACCTTGAATGTCTTCCACGGACTAACACACAGCTGAGTGAATGCAACGTCCAAAATAGAGTGCTTCAGCAAACCGTAAGAGCTTGGTTAATTAAGACATGCTGACAACTGGTGAACTCTGTACATCATTATGGATCCACTGCCTAATTGGAAAGAATGGTAACAGCAAATGCATTTTTCTTTACTACTGAGTAGCTGTGCTGTCACTGCAATAAAACCGCAGAAAAGCCAACGAGGTATCAACCTGCAGAAGCAACAAATTCAACCTTAAATCCTCCAGAGAATTTGTCCAGTCATGGCTGATTAATCTGAGGGCATCCACGCCCTCTAATAACCCTGCTTAATTGATTGCTGTAAATTCTTATACAAATTTTGCTTGTAATTGCATCAAATCCAACTGCACACCTGGGACTAGGGATCCCTAGGGATCGGGGGCCATGGGGCAGTTGCCCCCTTTACACAGATTGTAACCCATGATGTATTCAGATCTTACCTGCCCTGCACTTTGATGTCAGAAATAGCATAGAAGTATCTGGACAGGTTGTTCTCGTCCACCATTGTAGCTCCAGTGGCGGGCCGAAGCAGGCGGATTCTCAGGTCTGTGATGGTGAAGAAGTCCCTCAGGTTCTTGGTTGTGTCCAGTTGACCATAAAGTGAGGCCATGTTGTGGAGCCGGGGACCAGCAAACAGCGCAAATCGGTCCTTGATCTCAAAGCGTACAGTTTTGTCATACTTCCACACATAACCTCTTGAGTACTCCTCAGTGCAGATGATGTCCAGCAGGGTATGCTGGGTCAGGTCCTGCACAGTCTTGGGCTCCATGGTGAAGGCGTCTAGACAGTCGGTGGCATAGAACTGATATGGCTGCCAGGTTCGTCCATAATCCAGAGACTTTTCTAGGACCATCTGTTCGGGCCGGCCCGACTCGAAGGTGAGGACGATGTCGTCAGTCAGCTCGATGGTCTTGTTCCAAGACAGCGTGATGTTGACCAGGAGGGCCTTTGGGTACTTCTTCCAAGATGTGGACTGCCAGAAAGTGGTGGGATTACGGCCCTCGTTGTCAAACATGAGCTCTGGAGGGTGGGCGAGCTCCTCAGTGCTGGCGTCACATTCATTATTACACATGTAAGGGTTCTCCTGCAATAGAGACAGCGCAAAGAAACAGAACAGAAAGAGGAAGAGAAAGAAAAAAAAGTGGTTAGCCATGGTCAGTTCAGGTGATTATAATATCTCCTATACACTACCATATCATTAGGAGAGTATCTGTAATTTAGGGACTTGAAACATATTTGGAAAGAAAATCTGATTGTGGGATTGTGTATTACAGTATGTGTGGAGCATGTACTTAGTTATGAATATATGATATGAAATCTTTTGTTATGCATTTATCTTCTGCAAGTGGTCAACTCTAACTAATTTCAATTGCAGCACATTTCTTCCTCTCTGTTGCTTTATTACTCCAACTACAAATTTTCATCATCTTATTCCCAGTTCAAAATGAAGATATCTTATTTCTCTCACTGGTCTATTCCCTATCACTATTCCCCTGTGTGCCCCGTGTGCCCTAATTGACCAAAAGGGATACAAAACATTCAAAATGTATTCACAAAGTGGTTTAATGATCTGAATGCAATTTGAAATTTGAAATTCATCAAGCCTTTTAGTTGAAAGAAGCCTTTGGAAAAACATTTGTCCGATTTACCACAAATCATTACTAGGCGGTGTTCACTCCATGCTCCCCGAGGGCTCAATCTAGCTGTCAGGGGGAGGAAGCACTCGTCCAAGAGGACCTTTCAAGTGCTACAAGCTCCAATTTATCAGGACAAGATAATCCACTACTTGATTAGGTGAGAGATGTCACCCTGTATGTGTGTGTGTGTAGGTGTATGTGTGGAAGTGGTGGTGAGGAAACAGGGACAGGAGCAGGCCTCTGATGTAAGACAGTCTAATTAAGCGGTGAGGCAGAGATCGAGTAAGTTAAAGGGAGAAATAGCTCCATTCAGCTAATAGGCTTTGCAAGTTTCCCCTCGTCCTCCAAGGCAAGGTGACAATGAAACAGGGCTCAGTCAGGCCTTCTGACTGTTAGAGGGCCCCATTAATATCCTGTCTGGGGCCATCCCCTGCAGGCTTCACCCAGCACTGGACAGCAGTGGCTGGAAGTGCCAGAGAAGGAAGAAGTCAGTGGAAAATTCCACTTGGGTTTTAGTCAACCATCATGGTGGGAGGTTAGGTGTGCCATTAACTGCAGCATCTGGTGCACTGTGTATACACAGACAGATGTGTGATAACTCATATGCGACAGTTATGCGTGCTTAGGGGGTGTGGACAGACTAAAAAACACATTTTGCATGCAGGATGACTGAGCGTGCTTCTGTGGTTTGTTGTAAATGTGCATTCATTGAGGGAGACCTAAAACTGTTATTCAGTGACAGTGGAGGGTTCTGCTTAGATCACATGTATTTTAGGGACAACAGAGAAAAAACATAATGTAGATAATTATTCATTAATTTTTACTACTGTTTTTACTGTTTTGTACTAACTGAACAACAGGACATTTTTGTTTAATGATTTGACATTTATATTGTAAACTGCACTGAATTCAGATATACAATATTTGTCTTTTACATCCAGTAACTATCTCTTTATTCTTTTTAAATATTCCTAACTATAAACACTTGCCAGGTACTCATGTTCTTTTATTTAAAGTAAAATTCATTTATCCAAGTATAATACGCTTAATTTATTTAAAGTTATTTTTGAGTTGGGGGACTAAAAATAGAAATTAGAAAATACACTCATATGTAAAGCTTTGCCTTTAGGAAGTAATTCATTATATTTTTATCATCTTTTTATAATAAGTAATAATACATAAACAATAATATACTTTAATAATTATTACAGTAAATCTAACAATTAAACAAATAGGTAAATATTACATTTCCTATAATTCTTATAGAGTCATTCTGTGTGCAGCTCCATCATTTCAAAAGTCACTAGTGTTGTAGCTTTACGTCTAAATCAGGCAGATCTAATGACCAGGCACACTAACTGCCATCCTCACTGGCACATCTCTGTAATCAGACAAGGATATATCCCTATCGATCCCTGTGGCCGAACAGCTGAAAATCTGCTGCGTGTAGGACCTGGCAAGCTTTGCCAGTGGTCCAGCGTCCCCCGAACATGCAGGTTAAAACCCTTTAATTACTGTCTCCTCCTCTTCTCGCCTAATGACAAAATACTGCATTTATGAAGATCAATAACCTCACTGGTCAGCCTGGAGAAGAGAAGGGAGATAAAATGCTGAGTGCACAGCCTCGTGAAAATCAATGACAGTTCTGTGTTTTACTGTAAGGCACTACTGTTAGCTGATTAATGGTTAGGCAAACATTAAAATAATTGACAGCACCCGGCACAGCAACATTTCTGTAATTACAAAAGCTGTTTCTATTAATCCCAGTGTGAAAATAAGTGGCCAGCATGGGCGGGGCAGTCATCACAGATTACAAAAGCCAGCAGCTGAGGTGGGTGGAGCGGATAGGTCATGCTAAATTGGCGCTAATAGAGATGCCGTCAACCCACACAAAACGCACCAGCTTAATCCGATTATTAGCATGTGATGCAGTGAGATAGAGTGAGAGTTCAAGTGGGTGCGTGTGGGTGTTCTTGTGTACCAGCACGTACTGTATGAGGCTGTGGATTTCACAAATCACCAGGAAGCTGCTCTAAATTCCTTTGGCGTTCCCTCTTTATTGTCAAACTGTTCAGGCTAATTTCACCAACTGGCTCAAGGAATAAAAATCAACAATGCAGCAACACACAGGATAATGAATTAGGCTAATTTCATCCAGCTGCTCTCCAAACACCAGTGTTATTTGTATGGGGAAGTATTTACCTCTTGCCTTACCAACAAATGCTTTTAGACATGTTACGGGTAGAATAACAAGCCTGAAACAATACTTAATCTTATCTGAGGCAATTTACCTCTAGAAACACTTGCAAGTGAAGACACTATTCTGTCTGCACTTTGAGATCTTGCTTCTATAAATGCAAATTTTTAACAAGCAATGATCAATAATCTGAACAATTCAAATTCTTGAAATACAAATATGGTTCTCCGCTGTTGCTTGTTTAACTGTATGAAACAGAAGATTAAATGCAGCTTGTGATTGATTCTGTGACTTAAATATGCGAAAAACAACTGGACGTTCCAGGCAAATATTTTGTGCTGCATTTCTTTTTCCACCCTTTCATTTGTTTGTTGTTGTGTGGTCACAGTTGGGATCAATGACAAATACAGCAGGAAATACTGTACATATCCAAAAGAAGTGCAGAGCTGATAGGTTACTGTCTAGTCTTAGAATAAGATATGACTGTGGTGCCTTACAGCCTTGTTCAAACCATTAGCTAACCGCTAATGGAAGATGGGACTTAGGGCAATATAAATTTCCCAACAGTCGACAAGCCATGTAGATAGATGGACAAAGTAAACTGCTCTTTATTTCTTGCACACTTCACTTAAGTAGTTGCTGTACATACAAAGAAAAAATAAATGTAAACATTCTGAGCTTGTTTTCGTCTCCTTTCTTTTAGATTTTGATATAAGAAACATTAAACAGCGTTAAAATACCTAAAATCCATACTGGGGGCTAGCATGGGGCAATTAATATTAATATTACCACAAGTATAATTTCAATGTTTTAATTTTTAGCTAAATGAAAGACTAGAGGAAACACTAGTATTTTTTACACAGAGGCGCATTCTGGTTCACCCTTCTTCAAGGCTGGCAAAGTACTTCTCCACTAATATTTTTACGCAGTTGCTAGGCACCTGGTATTAAGAGAAGTGATAATTAACGTGATGTCAGTGATGTCAAAAATATGTTGTATAATGCTTTCAGGTTACACATAGAATAACTGACCAAATGTTATAACTGACATGTCCCATTATACATGGCGAGTCAACATACTGTATAAGTGCAATAATCCCACCTTGAATAGGCAGTGTAAAAGGGGCTATCACTGGGGCATAAGGCTGATACCTGTAATAATTCAAAAACAACATAAAGTTTCATATTGTCTCTGCACACAGTTGAATAATAACTGTGTAGGTCATTATGTCTTGGTGACCCTATTTAAAATGATTGAAGGGCCAAACCTCTTGATATAGTGCACTTCAGTAGGATTCCACCACTCAATATGAGGTCAGTAATAAACATTTATAAGAATGATCAGCTTTCAGACAGTTCTAACTTAAAAACTGAAAATATTATAATATTATATAATACTTCGTAAAAGTAGAATTCACAGCAGAGCTGCTGAATTGGAATGTATTGGATTTTACAGGTGTACCTGTACTGGTGACCAGTGAGTGTATATTTAGAATTAAATTTATATTTAACATTTAGATGTAGGACTTAACATTAATGTTTCTATTTATCGTTTAGATTTAACATTTAGAATTTATATTTATGCTTAGCGTTGACATTTAACATTTGGGAATAAAGTTTAAATTCACAAACATCAGACATTGTTCTGTGTTGAATGTGGAAAAATTAAGATGTTAATTTGTGCATTCTCTGCTTTACAATCAGGACCCTATACCCTCTGACCCCTCTCTGATTGGCTCATTTCATTCAAAAACTATAAGTTAAAACATTTAATTTAAACAGTGCATACAGCCTGACAATCAACCTCTGAAAAAGACAAAATAGGCACATCATTAATAGTACGATATAACTGTAATGTTCCATCAGCAGCATCGGTATATAAAGTGAGAAGAAGACATTTGTGAATGAACACGTGTAGCTTTAAATCACCAGTGTTTGCTAGTGTAAATGAGTCTCTTATAATATGTACAATATACAGTAACACAGTTCGGAGAATGTGTTAAGCTTTTTTAAACACACGCCTATTTAATTAGATAGCAAAAAACATTTTGCTGTAAGTATGACATCATTTTATAAATACATGACAATAGATGCCAAACTGTAACAACATTGCATCATGTGTGTGAATATTTCACTGCATCAACAGTGCAAAATTTCTCCCAGCATCTACCCAGAAATGCATAATCTCCTTTTTTACCTATCTAATTCTCCATGTTTCCACCTCCCTTTCCTCTGCAAGGTGTGTGTGTGTGTGCGCGCATGTATATGTGCACGTGTGTAAGACGGGGGTGGGGGTTAAAGCCATCCCTGCTGCATTAATGAGACCTTGTGTTCCACGATAGATTTCTTCACCCCGACCCAGGGGCTTGATTGAAGCAGCGCTGTCTCAATTTCAAACCCCCCTCTGTCTGTCTTCAGTCATGCCAGCACCTTTACTGGATCTGCTCTCTCTCTCCCACAGTGACGGGTGGAGCAAACAGAGGGGCTTAACCTGGACGTGGAATGAATATTGGATGCCAGTGTGACAGATTACAGTGGTAATAGACACCCATGCCAAATCCTCACAAGGATTACAATCATATTTTCAAATGGTTCAGGGTCGGCCAGAGGTTGACCGGCCTGGACCATGGTCAACAAGGCGACAGGGGGATCCAAGATCACACACACACACACACACACACCGAGACTGTGCTATGTCTGAGAAAGGCCTAGGTTTAGCATCTATTTTCATAGGTATTTTGGCAAATAATTTTTACAACTAGGTTAAAGGTTAGGCTAAACTGTTTAAAGCAGAGAGCGCAATTTTATAAATTATGGACCACTGAAAAATCAAGATGAAGAAATTAAACTTTTAAATCTATAGAAAACACATTAGAACTGTACCTCCTTTGGTACTGTAACAATTATACACTATGATTTTTTGGTTTTATCACACTAATAGTCTTGGGGAAATTTGTTTGTACAATAGCTTAGCATAAAGACAAATAAAAATAAAAGGGAAATAAAATAATAAGGAAACTAGTGCACCAAGTCTCTGCTTGGCATTTGTCAGACACAAAAAGAACTAGTGCTCCACCGACTCTCGGCAGATTGAAGGCCGTGGAATGACAGTGTGAAAAAGTCCAGCACATGAAATATGCTGTTTTGAATTGGGGAAAATCCAATAGTGATCTAACGCAGTGAGCAGCACCGTTCAACCACCTTAAGCGTCACTGCGTGGGCTGCCCAGCCGACTGAGGGGAGGCTATGAGGCGAGGCGATGTGTAAATGTCCTCATGTTGGGTTCATCACAATCAGTGGCATCGATTTAGAAGATTTATGGGCCCTAAAACAATAGCATGGGAAGCCTCTGCACATTCAGGGGATATAAAAACTATTTTATATTCTATTATTTTTTACACAGCACAGCGAGCCCCACCAGGTGCCACTGGACAATGGCTGGAGGACAGGACGATGTCCCCTGCTTAAGAGATGTAGGCAGCTACAGAAAAGGTTTGTTTGATGGTTATAAGTGTATCTTTAATACAGACAGTTAACGTGACAGATTCATGCTACAGTGCAGCAGCACAGTTCTTTTTAGCTACTACATATGGTACCCAGCACCTTTAACTAACTCTTTATTCTTTTCTAGATAGTTCACCTTTGTCTCCATCTGGACTGTGTGTAGAACTGACCACATGCGTTATGACTGTTATAGAAGAAGGGTGAACTGGTATCATATACTATATACTGGTATCATTGAGGCATCCAGGAGTTTCAAATAAATACATTTACACATAAATATATTTTAGTGGTGATATTGCTGCCCCCAACAAATTGAGAATGGATCACTGTTATTTCTCAGTGTTTCCAAGACAAGTGTCATTCATCTTTTATTAAAATGACATTTCTGCTGTGAGCCAGTACACCAGGGCATAATCGATCTGCTGGCTGCTGCGATGCTACACCTCTCAATCAAACTGTCCTGTCAGATAACATGAAGACTTTGGAGTTTTTCAGTATACATTAAGACTTGAAAACAATCCTAGCCTGCAGCCATGATCACCCCTTATCTCTTAGCAGAGAAATCCCTCCGGAGCTGACATCATGAAGCAGAGGTTACAGTACATCACACTCTCCCTGCTGCTCCATCCCCCACTGCCATCTCTCCATCCGCTGGTATTTTTAATGGTGTAATAACACTACATATCCTGTATAGAAGCCCTCCAGAGAGACATGGATCACCATCACCTTGACCAAGCTGAAAAGCTAGCCCCAGCACAGGGAGCTGCCCCAGCTCCTTCCCTATGGATACAAACATTGACCGGCCTGCAGCAATAAGGCTCCGGTACAAATTAGTGCCAAATCATTTACTGTCCTGCTGCCAGTGGGGAAAAACTCTAAAACACAAAGGAATAATTGAACTACAGAGAAAAAGTATTGTTGTCTCGTGGCTGCTGGTGTGGCAAAGCATGGGACCAACTTAGGCCTTTGTTATTCAGGTTTTTTGGGTATGATTTTTTGACATGTGCAATTACAACACTATGTGGTAAAAAACACTACAATGTTAAAAATGAACTTCTTCAGTTGCCATTTTACTGAGACGTTGTTGTTTAAGCTGCAGCAGCTATCTTGTGAACACTGATGAGCGACTGCAATAGAGGCCTGTAGTTTGACTTAACATGGGCTCCTTGTGACCTCCTGGACTATTGCCTTATTCTTCGTGTGATCTGTGTTGGCCACTCCCTGGAGGGTAATAATGGTAACTAATGTTCTCCATTTGCACAGTTTGCCTGACAGTCGACTGGTGGAGTCCAGACTCTTTCTATTTGTAATTCTTTTGTAACCCTTTCCAGCCTGCTGAGCATCAACAAACTTGTCAACCAATCGGTTGAACCACTTGACTTGACACATACACCTACTCTGGCCACAAACAACATTGATCATATAGAATAATTAAATTAATAAGTGTAATACTTTGTTTCATTTATTTAATTTGGTTCAATTTGTGAATTTCATGAAAATCAGATTTTGTTTTACAGTATTGTATGCAGAAAGAGAAAATTCAAAAGGGTTCATAAACATTGAAGCACCACTGTCCGTAACTTAGCCTGAAGAAAATGTTTCAAATATTCTTCCATGGCTCACTAAAATGACTAAAACTACAATAAAAGAAAGAAAAAGAATCCATGGTATAAAAGCTAGACTGAATCTAATAACATCACTGGTGGAACTAATTAAAGCCAAATAGAAAATCAGACTGAGTCCAAAAATATGATCAAAATCAACATAAATGTGAAAATGGATTATACCCTCGGTCAGGATCATGTTTCTGTGGCGAGCTTAGCCACTGTGTTTTACTATAATGGACTGCAGAATTCAGGATATTAGAAATGCACTTTTTTTTACCAGCTGCTACAGTTTATAGCTTCTGGTTTGGAAGTGTTCATATGCTTTTTACTCATAAACCCTGAACAGCATAAGCAGTGATGAAAATAATACTATCAGGAGAAGTGGCTTTATGGCCAGCTGCCATTGAAGAATAAGCAGAGCAGTGTAGAGTCCATCACATTCACTCCTAGCGAAGCCATTCCAAGCAATCTCCTGTCATCAGACTTCACCCCTCATTAGTGGATCTACAGACCTCTCTCCTTAATGAGAGCTTCTGTGACTTGGTCAGCAGCGGCTTGAGAAAAGGGTTAATTTAGCACTTATCTCAAAGGGGTGTGACAAAAAAAAAACAAAAAAAAAACAGCTGTCATTGTCCAGATTCATAAGGCTTTAGGGTGTCTGATTTAATTTATTTTTAAAAGTCTGAGCTTTTGGAAGATGATTAAAATCAATAGCGTGGTAAAGCTCGGCATTCCCACTGTGGACATTTAGCTGTGCAGAGCGTAGTTGGGATTCAGCTCCAGGCCTCTCTGTCAGATCACTGAAGGTCTATTTAGTCATTCTACAGAGAGACTTTTTCTTTTTCTCTTTATTCTGCGTTCTGTCTCCTTCCCCTCCCCTGCATTTTTCTTTTCTTACCACCGAGTCTGAGAAAATGATTGGCAGACGACTCCTGGGAAAAAGAGCCCAGGCCTCTTCCTCTCTCCAAGCTCGCAGGATCACGACATTCAAACACACTGACAGGCAAAGTGGCCACACACAAGCACAAATTCATTTGAAAGGCAAGACACACAGATCACTGAAATAAAATGCGGGCAAACGCACACTCACACATACACACACTCACATATACACACGCTCAGAGGAATTGACTTGGCAGAATGATCCTCGACAGCTTTGTATATTTTCAAAAATGAATGAAACTAAACTCGGTCAAGAATAGATGTTTTGAATTTTAGTCTAAAAATGCTCAATAAACCAGTGTTATGAGTAGCCATGTAAAATAACTTGAATTACTCGAATCATACATGTTGAGACAATCAGAAGCTGCAACACACTGACTCTGTCTGACTGAACACATCTGATCCTGGTAATAAGCAGTGCTTAGGGGCTGTTGGAAAACTAGAAGGTCAGGGGTCCTGGAGGTCCAGTGTTGGCAACCCCTGCCAGAGTAAATATCTGCAAAAAGTTACCATAAAGGCAGCCATCAAAACTCAACAAATATTAAAACAACTCGTTCTCCACCTTCATATTGTATATCACTAAAAAGAAGTTATTTAATACCCCAGCACGGCTCTGGTGCACTTCCTCCACCTCAGCACCCAACGGGCTATAAAGAAAAAAAAACTTCAGTCCACAGAATAAATCTAACAATTGTAGGATCTTAATACTCTGCAGCCATCAACAATGAAACAAGTAGATCCACTTGATTCTATGGCATTAAGCATCTGCAGCCATAATAATCACAGCCCTGAAAAAGGGAGTCAAGTGTTCTCTGGCAGCTGATTGTCTCTGAACTCTTGATGAGCTGCCATTATAGAAGATGAGAGAAGAGAGGGATGTGAGGGGGTAAAAAAAACACAAAAAAGGAAAATCAAAAACTTTAACAGGGCCAGAGGGAAATACTTCACTAATCAACTCCACTCTGCTGAAATTATAGATGAATTAAGCACTCTGTTAGTGATTAATTAAACCAAGAGATTCAAACTAATGAGACCACACAGTTCAGTGTGTGCGTGTACGTGTGTGTGTATGAGTGGTGTGTGTGGGGGTCTGGCCTGTAAAATATCTTGTGGCAGCAAACACTGCAGATGCACTTTGGTTTTAGGCTGCAACCCACTTTCAAGGGATTAGATGGAGCAGCGGCTGCACACAGGCAGTGCTCATTAAGCAGTCAGCAGACACGAGTGAGATGACTGAGCAATATAAAGACAAGCTGAGAATTATCTGCAATCTAATGTTGATTGTATTATTTGTACTATTATGTGGAAGAATATATGATCATTTCACACGTTCTATTTAAATCTGCATATGCATTATACATTTTATGTGCATAGCAAACTGGAGGTCATCAGAAATTATGCTAAATGTTTTATATGCTGTGTTTCTAACACGCCAGTATAATCCTATAACGAATGGTGTTCAGGTTTAGCAGACAGCATGTTATAATATTCAAATAAGTATCACAGTATATCTGATTATAAATCTGGGCATCTGCATCCCACCAGTAAAAAACTGTATGTCTAAATAAAAGTCACTATTGATGATTGAGGTGGACATGAATAATAATAAAAGGATTTTAACAGTTAGAACGACATCAGGTTGTACCACACAAGAAATCTGTTTCTTAAAAATGATGTTGCTGTGCAACTAAAGAATTACGAAATAAATAAAAATACAACCACAATTACGTACATATTTTGAAAATCTGTTTTAGAAAATGCAATCACTGAATGGATTATGTGAAAATAGAAGGAATCATTACAGACATAAAACTTGCTAGGGTAGTGAGCCAGCATCAAATCAAATTAATAGTTTCCTAATCAACTGTACCATTATGTGGAAAAGGCACTAAAACATATTCATTTTGTTCATGAAACATACATTTATGCAGCATATGTAACTGCAGTTCAGTTAAAAATAATAATAATATAATAATAATATAAAAACTTAATTTTTACTGATCTGCACTATAAAGAGCTTCATTCTACTACACACTGACTGACTGACAAAGGCAAAAGCAACTGCAAAACATCAGATGCTGTTGAAATTGTGTTTTAATAAAACTCTATTAACACATTTCACTGTATATTGTTGCTTTTCTGCTCCTTTTTATTCACAGTACAAGACAAGCGCACATGCTATTTAGTTGTGTACATAAGCAGCCTCTCTGCTAATGAGAAGCTGTTCAGATTGGCAGCCATATGGACAGGGAGTCATGTTAATGTTGAATTAGAGCTGATTGGTTGATATCAGAAGAGTCTGGTTCCCCTGACTAATGAAATCAGAATGATTTATTGAAGTGTGTTTTTTTTAAAGTTAGTTGGTGACTCTGGGGAAATTATAGACATCATTCAGTTTTTCACCATTTCAGAGCTCAAAGCACTGAAAACAGAAAGGCCAGAAATTACCACATTCTAGGATTTTAGCTAATCTGTGAGTGTGCCATCATCCTCATCACTTCAGGTTTTCTTTGGATTTCCATACAGTACATACATTACCTGCTGATCTGGGACACAGGCTAAAGTAATATACTCTGGATATACACTACCTTTCCTACCTTTCCTTGTTTGTAGAGGTGTTAAAAGTAGGTTTTGCACAATGAAAGAGGACAGTGCTGACTGCAGGTTCCCATGTCCTATTTTAGTGCTTGACTATTTATGAACTCCTGCAGAGAAATGTATGTGCAATCAAATCTGAATTTGTGCAACTGCACTGAAATTTCACATTACACTTCAAATTCTCAGGAAGATCTGCAGTTTCATTAAGTAATATAAACATCTGGAAGCTTTTGATTATAAATAAAAATGTTTGATTATAAATTATTATAAATACCAACCTATATCCAAAGCCATGCAAAGAATCAGATTAATCAGCTTCTCTTGTGCTTAAGATAACAGCTACGTGAGAGAATCTGTCTCTAGGTATAGTCAAGCTACCAGCAGAGTTACCATAAAATCAACAGAATCATCATGTCCAAACTTTAAGTGGTGATATAATGCTTTATTTAGGGTTCATAATTTATTGTGTGGCTCCACTGATATACAAGTTTATGATTTTTTAGTTTATAAAGTGAAAGTATATGTTATAATGCTTCTTTATACAACAGCTTCTCTTGCCTTGAGACAAAAATTATGCCCAACTGGAACAACACGTCCTTCAATAACAACCAAGCTGAAAATCCTGCTGTATACTGTATATAGTAGTGTGTCTGTTACTGGTCTGTAACTATACATTGTTGTTTTATGGTTTTGTCTTTTGGGGAAAGTAGAAGTTAATTTTTCTCAGAGCAAAAAAATATTTTCTGCAAGACACATAGACTTACACAACAGATTACTAGCAGAGCAGTAGCAGCTAAACTGAGAGGGTGGGCAGGACTGTGTACCTAGTACAGATAAACATATAGACTTCTGCGCCGCTTGATGTCAACCAATGCCACAATTAGAAAAAACATGGATGTTTCACTAGTAGCCTGCAAACACACATTCACCTCACATCTAATCACTGTTTCCCTTCAAGGTGAATTTACCTGTTTATTCTGAACCTTGACTACCTGTTTAGCTATTGTTCATCACCTACACATCCAGTGACCCCTAAGCAAAGACTGGCGTTTTTGGCATGTGAGTGACAACAATATTACTGAGGTACGGTCTCAACATCTATATAATATTCACACTCGCTAAGCAAGATAAAGAAAGAAAGAAATAAAAAAGATTGCTCTCTTACTCCTGTACGTGCCTCTACATGTCTCTCCTGTACCACCTCTTTTTTGTACTTCTGCTCTCTGAAAGTTGATTTCATCTGACGTGACAGGAGTTGTGGAAACTCTGTCACCACCCTAAGCATGGCAGCAAGCAAACATCTCGACAGCTCTCGGCAGCTACTTGGGAAATCGGTGATGATGCTCTGCTTCACCGCCGCCTGTTTGACTTCAGCCTTTATCTCTCATTTCAACTACAGTGGCAAACTGCTCTGTGCCTACCCTGTTCAGTTGGCCTAGTTTTGATACTGGCGAGGGAGAATGCGCTGATGGTGGGGAAAGGGGAGCTGGATGCTGAAAGGAAAAATTCCTAGTTCAAACGGTGCACAGAAAAGTAAACGTAGCTCGCTATTTGTTTAAACAGACCCATTGTATATTTGAGCAAAAACACCATCTACAAACAAAACACATTATCAGAAGCGTTGTACAGCATAAAACAAGGATCAACAGTGTCAATACCACTCAAATGGGCATTTCATTTCAATGTAAATATGGTGTCACTGAAACAGTGGTGGAAAAGTTTCTACATATCACTGCTGAGTTTCAAACTTCCACCTTTCCTGACTCAACAGTACTGGGCACTGACAGCTTAGATATGGCTGTAATTCAGCCTTCTATATAGATCTAATCTCTGTGGCATTATCAGTTCAGAAAGTTATCTGTATGTGTCTTTATAAAGTTATGTGGAGAAATTAAAGATTGATTCCATAGTTGTGAGGACATTTTGGGTGGCAACTTCAAAGAGCCATGTGAGGCTTAAGACTTGATTTTAAGGTTCAGGTTAGAATTAGGTTTAGGTTTAGATGAGGTTTAGGTTAGGCTAGAGAATGCATTATGTCCATTATACAAAGACACACAGATGTGTAAAGTTGTGTGTGCTTCACATTTTGGTGGTTATGATGTTTTAGTGTTAGTTGAAAGATTTAAAATATATAAAAACAAAGAAAATTCTTTTGTCATATTTAGAAAGACCAAAAACATTTGATGAGGGAATCTCTCAACACAATCATTTACTGTGCCTCCAACACTGTTGCAACAGTTTGCATTTCTACCTATCCTGTTCCAACATGACTTTTTGGTTAGGTCTGGAAGAATGAATCTGGCCTGTAGAGAGCCAGGTCTTATTACTCATCCTCACTCTTGTGGCTGAGTGGAGAAAAACCCTGCACCCAACTTCCCAAATCTAGTAAATAAAAGGCTGGTATAATACCACAATAATGTGCATGGCTGTGAAGTGGCCTCGTCAACAATCAAATATTACTTTACACACATAGCTTTGGCTGTGGGGGTATTTTGGCATTTTGGAAATGTAAGACTGTCAACACTGAAGACACTGTGACTTGGCAAATTTTTTCTTTTCCTTTTTTCCCCACTTGTTGTTGTCAATTAATATTCATTCATTCATAGTATTCATTCTTGTATTTTAGCAGTTATTGATTCAAAATAGTCAAATGGACAAACACTGATAATTCACAAAAAAAATATGGATTTTAAAAGGATTCTGAGCCGTAAGATACTCGCACACACAGTGGAGCAGTCTTATTCAATCACTCTGCACTGTGTGTGTGTGCCTGCAGTTCCAGACTGAACCCTTGGAGAGAGTCTGTTGGCAGAAAGGCACAAAAGCTTTGCCAAACCTCCTCTAGTTTTATCTCCTTATTGGGAAAATGACAGCCAACTCACCTGAATTAATATACAAGTTGTAATGCTGTGTGAAGAGTTTATATAATGGAAAAGTGTCCTTTTAACTCTGCCTGGAGTCACATTGGTACTGTTAAAGAGAACAACTGTAACCAGACCGTTTCATATTAATGTAGGAAGAAAGTGACACACAGTACCGACATCAAGAACCACAAGCCTATTATGAAAAGATAAAAAGTCAAAAGTGAGTAGAAGCATGTAGTCAGAGAGTGTTGTGTCATCAGCATAGAGCCTATTTCTATCATTGTAGCTGCACTGGAATCTAAACTGTGGTAGTGGTAATTGCTGTGGAGGGACAACTGTTGCTCACCCTTCTCCAATCACATTTCCCTAATGAATCCATGAAGTTAAGCCAGGATACCAAATCCTCCTTCTTTAATCGCTGGGTTTTATAAAGGTAATTATGCTCAAACACACATGTGACCTAAGTTAGTGCAACTTGTAACAGCAATACTAGAATTTCTTTCAAAACTCTAAAATGATAATTATTATATTGTAAAGGAGATACTCCTTTCTCATTTTTCTTTCTCTGTTTGACTTGTAATGTTGAAAGAGGTTGGAGAGATGACCTGAATGGATTCAGAAGGCTTAACTCTCCAGCGAGGGAAGATATGTTGTTCAGCTAGGTAACAAAAGGTTGTGTGCTCATCCTCAAGAGCAATTCAGATGTGGAGGAAAGAAGACAGATAAAAGATGGGAAAGAGCAAAGAGGAGACTGAGAAGGGAGCTTCAAATATTGCGTGCACTGCACAGTGGATGTATGTGTGTGAGCGTGGACATGCCTGCATACAAGATATCAGCAGTCAGAACATAACACCATTGTTTAAGGTTTATATGTGAAAAATTTTAACTGTGGAGTAAATAGTTGCTTGTGGAAACTCTAAACAACTAAAAGGATGTGCAGAGAAAGAGAGAAATGGACAGAAGTGTACTGAGAAATCCTGGTGTGTTTACCTCAACCTGAATCTCCTCACAGCAGGATCTCTCTACCGAGGGAGGAGGAAGGGTATGATCAGCAGCCAGTGTGGATCTCAATAATTCAGGCTGATCTGCTCCTTGCTGCAGCCTGCTGCACAGTGAAACTCACTCCTAAATGCTCAAGCTTTGGCCTGTGTACTTGCCATCACCAGACAAGATGACATACTGAGAATGCATTTTGGACTTCTGTACACATCAGCTACTAAAGTCACAGGTAATTGCTGCCATTACAATAGATAGAGCAGACCTGGTTGGAGGTAATTGCACTGTCAGCCAGTTAAATATTATTGTTTGTTGCTTTCAGAACATTAGCTGATTACTCCACAGGCTCCACTTACGCTGTTTTATAGCCAACAATAAGCTTAAATCATTGGCATAATGCTGCTGCAATTTAACATAATGATTGTTAAGCTGTTTTATATGCAGCTGAGGTATGATACTTCCCTGCCAGTACTTTTATAGCGAACAGATGCTGATATGACAACCTGTATCTCAGTTGACATCTGAAATTAGTCTGAAATATTTCAGTTCAAAGATAGACTTTTCTTATTGGACAATATCAAAGCATACCTTCAAATTAGATACTGATTAGTGTTCACAATTCATGTATGTCTCCAAATGGAATGGTTTGACAAATTAGCTTGTTGAAATAAGCTTTTGAACATATATTGGGAGGCTTGTTGTTTTTACCGCTGAAACAGAAAAGATCCAGCTACGGCAGCAGGAAACTGGTGCCATGTACAGTATACAACAAATATGATAATGTACTGTGAGAATTTTTTAAACAAATCCTGATGAAAAAAAAACCACTCAGAACTTCAATAATTGCAGCAGCAAACTGCAGCAAATGTTAAATCAAACTCCCTGTCAATTCTCAGCAACATGAAAAAAAAACGCTTTCTATGCCTGGTTGCATTCCCTGAGGGTGTATTTTTCTTTTTTTACAAGACGAAAAACAAAGACCATTGTGAGAATATCCACTTGCTAATTTGAAAAGCAAACTAAACAGTGAACACGGCTGACTTGATGACAGCTGTCAGTGTGACAAGAGGTATTATCAGGTGGGATTTAAATTGTTATGCTGGAGGCAGCCAGGCGGTGTCCAGAAGGGATTTGAAAAGACAAGGTTTGGGAGGAGAGTGGGTGTTTAGAGGCTGTCACTCACACACATATCGTATTTCTACAAGGCCTTTATGTAGAAGTTTCTGAGCTGAATATTCATATGGTACAACATATAACAGCACCAAGAAAAGGTAAAAACAACAACTAAGCAATTCTGTAACAAAAATTAAACAGGTTCACTGTGCGGTAAGTGAAACAGAGCAAGGTTTCATTGAAATATCTTTTGTAATTGCTTCAGGAAGCTGTCATAGTGCTAGACAGGAACAGCTGGGTTCATTATCATTAGATAAATGCTTCAAGATACACATATTAAAGTGTACAAGTTGCAGAGTATGAATTGGCAAGATGTCATTTTATCTGCAGATCTCCATACTGATGCGTCTGAGATGTGACATAGGCTCTCCCTAAGCTTCTATTCATTTGAATATTATTTTATTACATCCTGAAATCATATCATGTGGGTCACTCGTCTTTAGAGTCACGAGCCACGCTGGCAAGAAAACTAACACACAACATGGGTGTCGCAAAAATAATGATGTCAATCTTTCTCTGGTAGTTTGTCAACTTTCACAAGCCTGAGCTTCCCAAAAACATGTTGCCAAACACCTGGTGTAAATTATTAAAAGGAGGTATTTGATAATAAATAAATCATCTAAACCACTTCTCCTGTTAAGGGTAACGAAGATGCTCTCCCTCCATGCACTGTGAGTAGTAGTACACTGAGTTACTTCAGTGTACTACAGAGTACAACGGAGACTGAAAGGGAATGGATCATGTTGCAGCTGAAGCTGATGGATGTTAAACAGTAGTTACTTTTATTGAAATTGCTGCACAGAAAATAGAGAAAACATTGCTGGAGGAGATGGTCTGTACGAACATGGCAATGCTACCAAGCGGACCAATCAGAACAATGGAAAGAATTGGTTTTAAATCCTAGGACAGACTATTCAGGAGGAACCACTGGCCTTACACATACCACTAGACAAAGAGGTCAGCTTGCACAGACACTAAATCACCACTATGGGACTGAACTATCGCAGTCCTGTCCTCCTGAAACAAGCCAAAAAAGGCAGCCTAACAAGGGTAAGCACTAGTGAGCCATATGCCAGCCTCCTCCTACACTTCCCAGCAGGCACTGCCCTCTTGTTGCAAACCTGTTTGCTGACTTCCGCCAACATTTCACTGGCAGAAATCTTGTGCAAGGCATGCATCCAGTCAGCACAACAGTCTAACACCTTTACTACAGGAGCCAGTTGCATTTTCTTTCAATATGCACTGATCCGCAGAAACACAAAACATTAAACAGCACCTCTGACATAATCTTCGTTAACATACTTAAGATTAAAGTACTTATATAATCCAAATAATTAGATCAACCCATTACCTGCTAATATTCCTAATCACCATGTAAAACTGTCCTTGGACAATGCATTAACAACCTCATGATTCCAGCCCTTGTAGGATTTCAGTTTCTTTTTGTGTCTATCTCTCAGGTGCTTTGTCATTGATAACCTATTTCTGCTTCTCACTCTGAGCATGTACAGCACATTAAGTCAACATGGCGCTCTGCAAGAGCTGTCACATTAGAAACAGAGCAGCCCTACAACTTCCAACAAAGACGATTCAGAGGTGAAATCCAGTAGGCTGGCGCAGCGAGCGGCTCACTCTGTGTTCTTATCTTTTGGCAGAGCAAAGCTGAGTTGCTCAGTGCCACATGGCACCCGGATACACAGTGAGACACACACACACAATCACACACACACTTCCGCAGGTTCAAAGGAATCGGTAGAAATAAATCAGGGGCTTGGGCCAGGTTTTGCTCCATTATTATCATCAACAACAAGGTAAAAGCTGGAAATATAGGTTGTTTCCTCATGTTTCTCGATATGATCTAAATCTGGTAGCGTTTCCTCTTTGTAAACTGTACTATAGTGAACAAAGACTATCCTTTTATTAAGTGTGTTACATTTTAGAGGAGGTACATGTTTGAATTCAAAGAACAGCTGGCAATGCAGGGTGTGTAAAGTTAGGAGGAGTTAAAGAAAATAGGAAATAGGAAACACTATTACCATCTTTAGACAACACAACACAACCCAGGTGGCCACATGCTGGTGGTGACAGAAGAAAAAACCAAATGACAACAGTCGCAGGTATCATCATCTGAAAATCAGAAAAACTTCATCTGCACACCAGAGGGAGTGTGCAGAGGGAGAGAGAGAGTGCATAATACCAATAACTGATACTCCTTTAATCCCCTTTGGGAAATTCTTGCTAATTAGGATTATTAGCAGGATGTATATTCTTCAGCTGTGACTCACATAAGTTGCCCAGTCGCTGCAGAGCAAAACTGAAAATAACTGTTAGAATAACTGAGGGCACTTTTGTACAGACAGTACGTGTTGTGAGAGACTGTGGCTCTACATACCCGACCTCAGTGGGATTTAGTAATACTAGCGATGCCGTGTGTGATTCAAAATGACTGTGCTGTGAAGTGCACTCAGCAGCTAGACTAGATCCAACACTAGATCACTAGATCCAATGATCTTGCATAATTAACAGGGCTGCAACATCCCATCGCTGTGGCTCCTTTATTTAGGTGTGCTAACATATAAACTATCTGTGGTCTTTTCAGAGCAGTTCTCTCTGAAAAGACCACAGAAGAGATAAAGGTCCAGATCTACAGTATTGCACTATTACAGTATATTATAAGACTCCCTAAACTTCCAGGGCATGAATACAATGTCCAATATACATGTCCAAAGTCTTCAGGGAGGATGCCAGGTGCAACTGGTATTTCTCTGGCTGTTTGTTTCACTGTGGTCATTTGCTTGTAGTTAACTGAAGTTCATTTAAAGAACAGAGCAACAGCAGCCATGAACAAAGTGGATTATCTTCTACAGCACAAATGGGAAAGTCTGCCCTTTGAAGAAAAACATGAGATTAAACTGATCAGTTGTTAAAACCAGGCTTCTGGTAAAGTGATTACAGATTTAATGTGTTCCTGTGTGTGTTAGTGGGAGGGGATGATACCTGGTCGATGACAGACTTTCAGGATACATAACCACAAGTCAATTTTTTAAATTGTGTATTTATCTGGTTTTGCATCTGCTCAAAGTAGCTTTTGTTGTCGTACGATTTTATGCTGGTATACAGGCAGCATGTCAGCACCACGAGTATGAAAAGCTCAACATGGCCTGATATGCAAGATATGAAAATGCCACACTCCACCGGAAAGGCC